>CABFOV010002874.1:16451-46208 GCA_902141375.1 Timema poppense | reverse complement strand
GGTCCCGGCACAGATTTATCTGATTACCAATCCCTTCCTTCACCTCTGACAAGACATCTTGTGAATGTGGGGAATGCCAGGCCTCCACCGTGGTTCGGATTCCACGTTAAACTGTAGGTCCTCCATTTCATCTCACAATCACCCTACCATTACACATTAGCGTAAGTGCGTATAACCCGAACGGGTAGTAAGACGCGGTGCTAATAATAATAATAATAATAATAACAGTATAATTAAACACAAGTACAAGATAACAAACCCAAGTAACCCTTATTTAACAAGAACAATGAACAACGAAAATATTACATTTAATTTCTCATTTGTCTCTGTCTATTAACCTTCAAAGGTTAGCACATTCCTAAGCACTTGTTAACACTGGCTTTTCTCTCTCTCTCTCTCTCTTTCACTTTTTCTCTGTCCCTTTATTCTTTCTCTTTGTCACTCTCTTTCTCTCCCTTACTCTCTTTCTCTCTTTCTCTTTTCTCTGTCTCTTTTTTGCTCACTCTTTCTTTTGCTTTATCTCTCTTTTGCTCTAGCTCTCCTTTTTTTTGCTCTATCTCTCGTTTGCTCTATCTCTCATTCTCACTCATTCTCTCTCATTCTCTCTCATTTTCTCTCTTTCTCTCTCTTTCTCTCATTCTCACTCATTCTCTCATTCTCACTCATTCTCTCTTTTTCTCTCTCTTTCTCTTGGCTTCAAGGTATAAAGGTTGGACCTCTCCTGTTTTCTTATCACTCTCTTGGTTGTTAATGGTATTCCTCGGCTCTTTCGTGGTTGAACTTCTGGATCTGTGGAGATAACTGGTATAAAGTTTATGGATACAAAAGGTTTCAGCCTGCCTACTTTAACTACCACTGAGCATTAAATAAGCCGGATTCGTACTGTAAACTTAATCAGGATCTTCAAGATTTGATATGGACCTGGGAATTTTGTCAGAAATTTTCTACCCTGGCTCTTCCACAACGTGATCTTCATTGAATGGACCCAATCTTCAACATCGCTTTCTTATCAGGTTGTTTGTGCATTTAGTCCTTGTAGTTTAGTCTGTTCTTCAGTCTGGTCGAAATGTGAATCCTCCTTAACAGTCCAGTTGGAGTCGCGACTCTTTCTTCCTCGTATGTCCTCAGTCAAATATTTACGTCATGAGCTTAGCACACTAGTTGAATTGTGGATTTGAATCTAGTTGTTAGTGGTTTTACACTTTGTTTCTGAAAAAATAGCTTCTTCTTCTCCTAAAATTGCCAAATTTTCTTATTTTTTTGTAACGGTATGATGTTCCTATTTTCCACTGAAATAAATATCTTCCCTGGCGATTTTCCTGACACACATTAAGATTTTTTTTCTATCCTAATAGTTTATACAGTCCTTCTTGTGCCTTTCCCTGGAACTGCGAGTTTTCATTTCGCTCTCTCCTCGTTCCTCTCCAAAGTTGTCTTCCAATCATCTTCTATAATGTCCCTTTCCTATATCCAATGCGATTCGGCTATCTTGTGGTGCCTAGGTATCTCAACCCTTGCACCCTCTAGGTTACTCAACCCTACAGGTATCTCTGGGTTACCTTGTGTCAATGAGCTCACACAGATGCTTTGTTGTACATACACTTGCTGATGGTTTAAAAAGTAATTTGTGAACATTAGCTCGATTAAATAAGTACAGTTTCTACCCCTAAGTTTCTCGGGCACTTTTATCATGACCCTTACAACTTTCCTCATGCCTGGGCACAGACTCTGAGCAATGGTTAAGAATATCGTGACACGAACATCCCTTGTGGCGTGGACAGAGTTGATCACTCCCTTTATATCTATGCTTGTCCTTCTTGTCTCCTTATCAAATGTTACTCTCATTTTATGTGTAACATCCTCTAATCTTAATGTTTGCCTGGATATATCTATTATTGCTGAGTTCTTAGTCAGGAATTCAAAGCCTAATATGCCATCATAACTCGCATTGGTCCAACATTTCACCACCTGAAATGCAACCTTGTAGGCTTTCTTACCTAGCTCTAAATCCACCACAACTTCTCCCAAGCTATACATTTTGCTGCCTGATAATCCCGAAATCTCGAATCTTGGTTTTGACAACTTCATGAACTCCATACTATTCTGCCACATTATAGAAATTTGTGCCCTGCTATCTACTAGGAAAATATATATTTTCCCTTGAAAAATAAACACTAACACAATTTTACTATTGTATTCATTTTCTTCTACTGACACTCTGGGGACAGTTCTTGCTGAGGACCGTAGTTTGTGGCTTCTATTACCTTTTTCTCATTTGGGTGATGGCTAACTTCCCCAAAACACTGTCTTGCTAGATGCCTTATATGACCACATCTAAAACTCTACTTTCTCTCCATTATTGATAACTGCTGTCTCCCCTTGCTGGATCTACAACTCCCCATAACATGACCTTGCTTTTTACACTTGAAACAATGCTTCCCTTTATCTGCTAAGCAAATCCTTCTACGACTGCTTTCCTCCCTCTCAAGTTCTTTGATTAGCTTCCACAAAGTCTATTGCCCTTTCTACTGCCTCTCTAAACATCTTAGGTTTCGCCAACCTAGTAGGCCTATTTACCTATTTCTCCTACAATTCCATTTAAAAACGAATCCATAGCTCTCTGGTCAGCCGCAAATTGAATTACTTCATTTCAGACTGAATCATCCACTAATTCATACATATTGACATTAATTATTTTAATCCTGTCTGCAAATCATTCCACACTTTCTCCTCTAAAGTGCCTAACTTTAGTCAGCTGTTCCCTAAAAAGTCTGCTTGTTTGCTTCTTCCTGAACCTATCCACCAACACACTCTTCAATCCCTCAAATATGACAGTTTTTATAGAGCTTGGATCTGAAATATCAAACTCCAACGCCTCCCCTCTTAACAGTAGTTTAGTTACTGCCCTTATCTCTAAATCTGTTCATCCAGATATTATCGATGACCTAGCTTCTCAAAAAATACCAAAATGATGTTTTCTGCTCTCCCATAAAACACTGGAATAGTTGGCAACCATGTGAAATTTCTAACTGCCGATATCGGTTCATTTTCACACTTATTCTTCTGAGCCATTTCTAGCCTTACATTCTGTGCCTTAACTCTATCCAGCACCCCTTTTAGTTGGTAAATAGCAGTTTGTAAATCAATTTTCACCCTCATGACTTCAATAAAAGCCATGGTAATCGTGTCTAAGAATTCCTACCTTCCTTTTCCGTAGCTCCTCTCTGCAACTGATGATGCACCATTGACGGCTTGGACCTCCTCTCCACTGAGTCCTGGTACAGTGCCCTTGTTCCTCTGACACATACCAATTGTTGTGCGGTGCGGTTGCTTTCCAAAGTCTTTCACTCCTGAATGGGTTCTCCTGACTAATATTATATTTGATATAAATATCAAAACCCTAAAATGTCACTTCGATCCGACTTCTAGACACCAATTGTCACCCCGCCTCCAGTCCCCCTACAACTATATCGTGGGCCTAAAATCTGTCAGGATGTGTCATGGTCGAGGATAAGGGGAGGTGATTGTGTATATGGCTGCGTGGGTTCGTGATTGGCGAAGACTTGTTTTTAAAGATTTTTACTAGTATTTCTATATCTAGTACAAATGTGATGTTGATAGTGATAAATGGATGAAAGAACATGAAGAATATTTTGACAAAACGAGGTGTTGCTAGGAATAACCAATGGCCTGTCTGACTCCTAGGTGATTATCCCTACACGGTTTTCGAACTCCAGTACCCTGATCTCGAGCGGTAGCCCTCTACCACAAATGCTGATGCACCAGCATCCTAGCCTGTGCAGTCCCGAATCGGGCAGAGTGACCCCTAGACTGTGATGTTGATTAGTCAGCTCTGATGGTTATACACTACTTTTTATCCTGCCTTCTGGCCTGGTTTCCACCTAATGAATGCTGACAAATTTTATATGGTCATCTCCTCTATTCTATTTGTTTACAGGCTAATCACAACAACCTGCAACCCTTGTTTTTTCATTCACAATCCAAGACAAACAATACTACACAAACACGCCTTCCAATTTAGGTTGTGCTGTTACAATTTTAAATTTTAAATGTTTGAAATAAAATAATGTTTTTATCTATAAAAAGAATTGACAGAAACACAATATAGCTGATTTAAATTTTTTAGACAAAATAAAATCTTGTTACGTGTCATCAACTGGGGACCGATCACTTACTGAGTGAACCACCAAGACCCACCTCCACAAGGGACCTAGCTTATACCTAACTACAGACAGCGCCCATAGTGGTTGGGTCAGATTTATACATCTGTGTGGTGATTGTGTAAATATTACTTTAATTATATCACTCATAAATTAGAACTGTACATATAATTCCTCACAATGTCATTATTTGTTAGTCTGTAAATAGTGTGTAAGAATTTAGATGTATTTGGTGTTTTTCTGTTAAATCCTTTTGGGGCCCCTCCCTGACAGATACAATTTAATTTTATGTATAACGATTTTTGGACATTTTCAAAATCAGGTCAACCAGTCAGCCATTCAAGCACATATTAAACCTATCTTGCCTAAGACTGATCGACATTCATTCCTTCATACATTCAAAGGTAGTGCCCTTGGCCGGCTGCCTTTATTTCTTTTCTATATTCTTGTACCTCTGATCGAAGCTAATGACCCATTCCAAGGAAAGAGGAAGAAGAGAAGGAAAGATGACGAAAAAGCCTTCCAACCCCTGTTACTTGTCCATCCAGAATTCTCTCTTCCCCCCTCCACCAATCACCACTCTTTGTCCATGCCCCCAATATACCCGATACTCATCTCCTTCCAGCCAACTCTCACACCCACGACAACGCTTTTCTAGCTCTATCCCCTGGGATCAATTAAACTGGGACTTTGCAGACATCCTTAGACAAGACTCATCTGACGAAGAGACCCCACCTCAGAAACTCCAACGCACCCAGTAAACCTAACCACCACCTCTCACCCTCTCCCTCCCCTTACCCCTTTTCCAAACCCCTAGCAACCTACTCCTCAACCATAATCAACACTCCCCAACCATTAACAATCTTTAGGTTTACACTAATTCCTGTTGTTCCTTAGGCTGCATCAGACCAACTTTAGATAATTTATTTACCTTTTTTCAATTAAAAATACACACAAAATAAAGTTTTTTTATATATAAATTTAAAGATTAAATTAAATTATTTTCAAAAGTTATAAAATAAAATTTCATGGTGTCAGCCCACAATCAAGTCAAACTGAATGAGCGGTCTCCATTTGTTGGGAAAAATGCTGCCAACTTCTGCAGATAGAAGGTGTCGTGTTCAGCACAACAAACCCTTCGGCCATTAATCTCTATTTTCTAGAATGGACCCCTACTTCTTTGTTCAAGTAGGCCCTCATTTGTTCTCAAGAGGCTGGGGTTTGACTCAGTTTCAGATCCACTGCTTAACAGAAAAATCTGGAATGGCCGAAGATCGAACCCGGGACCTCTGGATCTGTAGCCAGGAACTCTGACCACTAGACCACAGAGGTGGTGTTTTTATTATATTTAGAGCTCTGGCAAACAAAAATAAAATAAAATTATCTGCTAAAATAGAACCCTGTTATTCTTAATAAATTGTGCAACTATAGAGCATCTTAATTTAGGGGCCTAAACGAAAATGGATACAAGTGCACTTTTCTTACTTCTGAGATAAATGGCTTCAAAGTTCGTTGGTTATTGTAAATTCTGAGTAAAATTTTTGTTTAGTGAGTATACTTAGTTAGAAAGCTGCATACTTAAGCTGTCTTTTCATGTAGTTGAAACCAATTTATATCATCATCTTGTTAGTATATCATACAATCCTTTAATCCTTTGCTTTCACTTATACCCTTTTGCCTCCAACATGTGCACTTGTAGCCCTTTGCTCTGAAGGGTTTGTGTCGGTTAATTTGTAGTGATATTGGTTTAATTAACTCTAAATTATGTAAAAAGTCATGGATGAAGGTAATTTTTATTTAAAGTAATATAGGTAGAGTATCCTTTTAAGATTCATCCATGAAGAAACATGCGCTTCTCAGAAATAATGTGAAAAGGATTTCACCTTTAAAATATATTTTTCATATCATATTTCCTGTTAAAAGAACAACGGTGCTATTTCTTGTTAAAAGGAACAAATCTGCAGTATTTGTCAAAAGACGCCACTTCCCTATACAAATAAGAAGCTAGCTTTCACAACACCTGTAACCAGGACTCTTTCTATTAGTTGGTTTTTACACTGTTGACGAGGGGAGAAAAAGGCAAGGGGTATGTCATATATAAACCGTTTTGTGTATGTTTAAGGCATCTCCGGGATCCAAACATCCACATTGGATCTCCGCCCACGCACAAGTCAGAGCCACACACTAGCAGTCAAAGTCTAAAATAACTTACATTAATATCACAAGCGTGCAGTGATATAAAACATTTAATTGAAATATGTATAAGTAATTAACAGGTGTCATTTAAATAAACCGTGTGTGAATAAACAGCCATCAACAGTTCTCTTTCTTCAATTTTATTAATATACCGATTTAATTAGTGCTCGAACACGGAGCTATAGACAGCTGGTTAAACGGAATCTTTTCCATACAGTGATGATAGGCGCTCGATCACGGAGCTATATTCATCCTGAACATCATCACATCATTATTATATCAGGGAATTAATCCGTAGTGTTTCAATCAACGCCCAATGAGGGGTGATTGATTCCATAGTGTTACAAAGTTATGAAAGTACTGCATTTTATCACATTTTTATTGATACAAAACCATTTTAAGCGCTTAAAAAGTAAGAAGTTTTACAAAAGTACAACTAAAAATCATGTTTGGAAAAATTGTCTTTCTCTTCTTTCTTAGCGAAACATAAAATAATGAGAACCCTAAGTTTATTCATTATGTGACGCCTCCATTTTGGATGATTTTTTTTTCTACTCATCATAGTCTGAATGTAAAAAGTTATAATCGTTGTCCTCGATTTCTTCTTCTCTTTCATTCATGTTTCCTTGTTGTGTTGTGTCTTGTGCTCCTGTAGATTGACTTCTTTGTCTTCCTTCTACTTCATGGGACAGTGATTTGTAGAAGTTGTGGTGAATTAGAGGAATGAATGGGAGCAGTTCCATTAAGTTTCCTAACTTGGGTAGTTTAATTTTTAGTGGAGTTTCATATAATGAAGTTAGTTCAATGATGGATGGTCTGCCAGAACCTTTCTTCAAATCAAGCTGTTAAAAGATCATTTCTTCATTCAATGTCTCTTTGTAGAAGAGAGAGAATAGTGTGGACTTCTCAAGATGCAGCCATTGCATTTTTTGGATACCAACTATGTTATCTTTCATGTGAATCTTCAGTGTCTGGATTGATCGAAAGTCGTTGAGTTCCATCTTTTGTACATTGAATTTTCTGCTGGCTTTGGAAACCACTAAACACCAGTCATCAGGAACAAAAACATTAGAACATTTCCTCTTTACCTTTTCAACAACAGCAAAATCCTGATCACACTCCATGAAGGAGTGTCCTGACACCAAGAATCGGTGATCTACCGATGCTACAGGAGTATTACTGACGACATAACACCAAAATTGAACAATATTCTTATTCTTGTTTTTCCCACCTGCATTGTCACTAAATGCATCTGTAACACCACCCTTATTCTCCTGAGAATAAAGGCGGCTACACAAGATTTTAATGTAAATATAAAATACCAAAAAACAAACAATAATCGCAGAAGAGCCAATAGGATATCATATGACAAATAGGCCGTACTCCGGCATATAGGTCATTCTGCTTCCATGCACCTACTTTACAAATATTATTTAGAGGACTCACAATTTAGCCAAAATCAGGGGTAGAGGACGGGACAGTTTCATTCGATTAGATCCTATATCGGAATACTATAAGAAAAACTAGACATTAACTTAAGATTTTAAATAGTTTATTTTGATAAATAGTAGATAAATGATATGATCAAAAAAGGTTAGTGTTAAACAGTGAGATAAATTTATGAACATAAGTGTATATTAGAAGAAAAATACCAATTGTTTATTTTTAACAATCCCCCTTCATTTAAAGGAAAAATATATATATATAATATAAAGTATATTGTAAATATGACAACAATGGGTCTCACTAAACACCCAAAGCTAACTATAAATATATAGTAATTATTAGAAAAGTAATAACGATGGGTCTGCACAATCACCCATATTTGAATACTAATGTCAATACATATGTATAGCAGTAGAAAACTAATCACAACAGGCCTCAGCGACCATCCTCAATGGTATTAAAACTTGTTTATAATAAATACAGTAATAGTCTTTCTTGTCAACATAAATACACAGCGCATTACAACATATTACAAAAGGGGAAAAGCCCAAAAAAATCAAAGAGTAATAATCTAACTTTACAGCCAGATGAGCTCTTAAGTTTTCCTATTTTTCCTAAACCTAACTTTTAAAAAACCTTACACCATACAGGGTGTACATTACTTGTAATAATAGTCCACTCAAAACTAACAAGGAAATAACCACTACTCTATTCCTGATATTAGATTGAGAAAATGCAGCTAACCCATGATTTCAAAAAAGGGGAACTTCGCTTTTATTTTGCCAACATAACAAATTTGCAAATATAATTTACCATAACTAATTCAATTTATAACCAATTCAAGGTCAAATACACTATCCCTAACCATGATTATATAATTTAAATTAAACAACAATATTTACGGCCGAAAAGGAATTTTGAGAGTATAAAAGCCGAAACGTAATTTATACCTTATGAACATCCTTGACACCAAGATGTGCCCAAGTAGACGGTATCCTGACAAGAGTGATATACCAATACAAGCTACATGATTATATACGTTTACTATTCAGACTCGAAAAGGGGGAAGAGGGGTAGTATAAAACAGAGGTGAACACACAACAAGGAAGAGGGGAAGGGGTAACTAGACGGACATAGAATGTTCGAGCATGTGGTGGATGGAGACAGAACAATAAGTTTCCTGGACACATCATTGCTTTTTTACGGAAGTACGTCATGCTTTCCCAGCATGCCTCACGCTAACTCCAGGTGCAAGCCTACACACTGCTTGCTCGTTTAGTCTGATGTTGTTGTTCGCGGCATATTGTGCGTGAAGTACACTGGGAAGGGGCCACTGCTGAATGGGGCTTGGTGAGTTCAAACGTTATTGTTATTCAGTCTTGTGGGCTTTCACTATTTTTGTAGCTTTATGCCAATAAACGCTACACATCTATATGGTTAACTGTTGGTGGACGATCTGTGATAAACCTCAGAAGGCAAGACATTATCTCCTGAGAGCCTCTTGATCCCTCACTTTCTGACCACATAAACATTTTAGATTTTCTAGTCACAAGATCATGTACAACAAAGTAATACACCCAAAGCTGACGTAAATAATAAACCTTACTGCATGTTCAGAGAGGTGCTGGTAGTGGTTTTTGTAAATCAAAAATTGTAGCACGACTTGTGACTTATTTGCTAACTCTTTGGCATGTTTCTTGGTTGTTCTTGCTGAGTCAGCTCTACGTAAGTGAAGTTCTTTTAACGTGGCAGTTTCTTTTATAGCTTGTTCCTCAGTTGCATTTTTTATTGTGTTGTTATATATATCACATGGGGTACATGCATCGCGGTAAGGTTTGTGGAAGCTTGGATTAAAGCAAGTATTAAAAATCACCCTATAAGAATGAAGTTTCACTGATATTTTTCATTCAGTTTGACACATCTCCAAATATAGCACAATCATTTTGTTGACACTAAGTGAATAATCCAGGTACTGTCTATTAAGATTATTTTTCCTAAAGTAGTGAGACTTAAATTTAGGGAATGACTTAAATTTAGGGAATGACTTAAATTTAGGGAATGACTTAATATGATTTTTGACAAAATCAATCTTGAGAGGGTGGCAGTTTGTTTGACGGAGAATGGCTGCCTCTTTTATCATTCTCTTTGATAACACTATTAGTTTTCTCCCTCGGAACATTAGTAAATCGTTTGATACTAATGTCAAGCGTTCTTAGGAAAAACTCTTTTCATACACGTTGACCTTTCAAAGTTATGCAACTGCTCATTGATTTTGAATACTGGGCATTTGCATTATGTCTTTTTGGGTTCAGTTTTTCAATGCAAGAATTAATAAATGTTGTCTGCAAATCCCATGATCCAAGCTACCAGTATTTCTCAAAAATGACTTTCCTGTCTTCGTCAGAGAAATTGTCATTACATTCATAACAGCATGTAAGGACATAATCTTTAACTGACCTCTGTGCATGTACTTCTCCTCTTTTGCCCTGATATTGCTTCTCTGTATTTCAAAGAGAGTTTGCCTTTGTCCTCTTCCACTCTGCAACCTTTCGGAATCTCTTCTTCAGCCATTCATCTTGACTTCCACTTGCAGAGGTTTCAGACTGTGAAGATTGAGAGACTTCATCAGGGTGTGGTTGGTAGTCTTTGTCCTGGTCACTGTCATCAGGATCCTAGACTGAAATAAATAGCTTTTGATATTTTCTTAGCATGTAAATGTTTTGGTGACTCTAGCAAATTATTTACATACATTTCTTTATCTCAAGCCTTCAATATAATATTATAGTATTTCAGTCTGAGGCTCAAAATTAAAATTTTAAACTGATTTTAGACCTAACCTATGATATAATTTAAATTTTTCTACTTCAAAATCAGCCTTCAAAGATACAAATTTACAAGATTGGATGCTCTATTAATCATTTAAATTAAATTATGAAATGTACTTGCTGCTGTTATAACCTACTGAAACAAGTATTATGTTGTCATTGACAAGATCAAATTATTCTTGACAAACATGTCAGTTTAACAATAAATTTCCTTTCACATAATAGGCCTGTATGAGATGCAGACATTCCTAAATGGATCGTTGTTCATTGTATAACATCTTCCCTCTGTTTTTTCAGCATAAATAAGATATGCTGGTAGGTATGTAACATAAAAATAGTATGGTGTTTAACCTAAAAAGTACTTGGTGGGTTGAATTTTATCATGTTAATATTAATAAAGATAAAATATATATTTACATTCACTGTGAGCAGATTCAGACATGGCTGTGTCTTTGTTTTCTAGATTATTTCTTAATCCTAGGGTTATTCAATGTTTATAATCAACCTCTGAATAGGAGCAAACTGTCACAAACGAATACAAAAAATTAGCTCCATCGATAAAAGAGTATTAATGGCAAAGAGACAAGTGAGCTTATACCCTTTTGCTTGTAAACAGATGAAGGTTTCTGCAAACAGTATAATTTCAAGTCACCAGAGAGCAGCACTGAATGGGAATTTAGTTTTATACCTTTGTCTTTATCTACTTTAGTGTATCTAGTTTGGATTTATGCACACAACTCATTTTTCACTGAAATGTCCCTTGTACCCCTTGCCTTTTAGGCCATTCTATTTGTATTTTTTTATATAAATAACTCTTTTTGTAATTTATTATGTGTTATTTATAAATATTTTAATGGAACTAGCAAATATAAATTTTTAAGAACTGGAACCTAATCAAGAACCAAAAAGAGCAGGAACTTTTATTTTTTTAGAACCATAATCTTTAAGATTTTGTTTGAAGAACAAGAACCAGAACTGATAAATAATTAGTTTTGACTCCTGGCTTTATAGGTAAGGTAAGGGTGAGATTTCGATACAAACTGTTTTATTATTTATCAAGAGATGTTCAGGATGTATAAATTGTGGGAACATGCTTTATTTGTATTCTTTAAATTGAAAAATGACACCTGGATACGGGAATAGAATCTGCGACCTTTGGCTTAGTATGCCGATGAACCAACCACTGAGCTATCCAGGAGTTGTCCCAGCTTAGTAAGCCAAAAGTCCCAGGTTCAATTATCTTCACAGGTGTCATATTTCAATTTAAATAATATGATATTTAGATGTGACAATAACCATAACTAACAAATATAAAAGGTTGGTTATTCTATCAATCATGCTTTATTTGTGTTTTAACTGTCATAAAAAAAAAGGTTGCCCGTGCCAAGCATATCTTCTCTAAGCACTCAATAGCCACGCCTACATGAATGAAGTCCCCTGTGTTGTAGGAAATGTTAAAAGAGAAACTATGCCATGCGGTCCTAGGGCCTACATGGAAAGTTAACTTGCCTATAGACAGTAGGGGCCAACGTGTTTGTGTTAATAATATAATTTATTGCTAATTTTATCACAGCTGATATCATCTATGGGCCACATTTACTGCTGAAAACGCTTCACCTGATATAAGAAACCCTAAGTTTGTACAAAAAGTGTTTACAAATTCATAAACCTAATCTTAGTAACTAACAAATTGGCCAATCAGTTTCACAATCTTTCATGGAGGAAGATATTTGTTCATACATTCCTAAAGATAAAAAATGCATTATAATACAATCAATAGAGATATAAAATTAAGTCAATAAACAAAATTTGCAACTAGATGTTTGTAGCTAGCAGTTATTTTTTGCTGGCCACTATTAATTTGGTTCGCCCATATATATATTACTACCCAGTTTTCCCTAAACTAAAGTTTATATCTTTAAGATTTCTGGTGTGATAGCTTTATAATTGAGTCAATAACCCAGTAGTTCTGCTAAATTTGGCAGGAATGTACTAGTTTGAATAAGGTTCGCCATCTCTTTTGTGAGCTGAAAGCTCAACACACTATCAGGAGGTGTAGGCACAGCCTTAAACGTTCCACTCAGTACAGGCTTACCTTCATAAATAACTAATTTTTTGTGTGTGGATAAAAATTGTCATTGACTGACTGAATGATGTAAAATTATCTTAGTATTGTATTTTATTCCTCAATATCCTAATATTTTGATTTCCATTGAGTTCTTTAATTTGTATATTTTTTTTTTTAGACTATTTGTATTATTTTTTCTATTGGAAGTTTTTTCCTTAGAAATTCCTGAAAACTATGAAACCATATTAGTTATAATTCTTATATTTATTTACAGTCAATAATGTAATAATTAAACTTATTATCAAGTTAAATGTTGCTTTTTCAGGCATGTTCGACAAACAGCAAAGAGGAGCTGTAAGTTTTGAAGATTTTGGTGCTTTGTGGAAATATGTGACTGACTGGCAGAGCTGCTTCCGGTCGTTTGACCGAGACAATTCTGGCAACATTGATCGTTCAGAGCTGAAGATGGCACTCACCTCATTTGGCTACAGACTCTCGGACACACTAGTAGAAGTTCTTGTCCGCAAGTTTGACCGATTGGGAAATGGAACAATATTATTTGATGATTTTATTCAGTGTTGCATTGTTCTTATGGTAAGTACAATCAATCATCTTTCCACTTTTAGCATTAATATATTTATTTGAAATATTGTGATTCAGTACAAAATAAAAATAAATGTCTACCATACTTACAAACTATCTAGACTGTACACATTTAATTATGTTAATGGGGTATAAATGAGGAAGGTAGGGTTCATGGGAAATGTATCTGCATTTGCATAAAGGTAAATTAGGAAACCATTTAGCAAAGACCCCCGTCATTACTTTGACCTCATCATTGGTGGACTAGACTGGATGAGTTTACCCACCGAAGCAGGTAGTAATACAGTGTTAATTGTGAGCCTGACATCACACACTCCTTAGTAGCCCAGTCATAAGAGCATTGGCTTGCTAAGTTAAAGGTCCAGGTTTCACAAACCATGTTCAGGGGTAATCTTTTAACTTATGTGTTGTGTAAATAATAATACTATAGAAATAGGTGGCCTTGCCTCGTTATTGCATGGTAACCATTTTTCTCAAGACATTTCATTACCAGTAGTACTAGTTTTGAAAACATTGAATGTTTTAGGGACTTGAATGCATACATAAAATGATATATATGTTGAGAAATATAGTAACAATGTGTGTGGCAAAGAGGAGTCAGGTTGGTCACTGATTGAGAAAACCGAGAATTATGATTATATTTTGAGCATCAGATAAAAACCCTGTCAGGAATTAAAAAATATCATGAGTGGTTACAAAAAGTCACTTTTTCAACCAAAAGTAACTTTTTTTAATAAAAGATACAAAAGTTGTTTTTTTGACAATTATATCCAAAAAGTATTAGCACTCAACAAAATAGAAAAAATCTAGACTTACATTTGTATTAAAAAGTTAATCTTAGATGTTTTATGTGATGTTGGTCACTGAGTTATAAAATTCTTAATTATGGCCAGACCCAATCAAGGTTTCTAGTTGAAATTATTGTAGTATGCTAAAATATTTTTTTTTAAATTTAATAAAACACATTATACAATTTTATTATAAGTAAGCCCTATATAATTTGTGACTACTTATTTTTATATTTATATGATTCCTTATATAGCCATGATTGACACATTTTAAAATTAAGCTTATGAGTACCCGTATAGCAAATTTTATAATTGAAGTATAAATATTCTCAAATGTAGCCTTATTTTGGATCTTCTTCTTTTATATATATATATATATATATATATATTTATTAAAATGCCAGTGGCTCACTTAAGGTCTTAAGTGACCAAATCTTGTGGGGCACTTATAAAATCACTGGTGTGGTTTTATTTATATCCAAATAACTTTTATGTTAGAAAAGTTTTTTTAATGCTTTTTGTTGATTATTTACACATCAGATCACTTTTTTTTATCTACCAAATTGGTAACTATTTCAGATTTTTTTTAGTACTCATTTTGATACTACACTCATAGGTGTGATGAATCTAAGGTAATGTATATGAATTTTCCTAAACTCGATTCGGTATTAAATTTTCAGAAAAATCACACTTCTTGACAATCTTAGCATTAACACTCAGGGCTGAGGAGTCAGGGTCAGTATAAATGTACTGATTCCGGTTTCAAAATAAAAACTATATATTATAACAATATTTTATACTCTTTTTTTTTATTATCTATGACCAACATTTGTAATTTGGATTGACAAATGTATTTAAACGTAATTCACAACGCCAAAGAAACTCTCCATAAAATAATCTGTATTGGAGTATTTTACTCTGGTAAATTTGTTATTACTAATTAATATACTCTAGCCATTTATCGAAAAGTCAGACAATAGAAAAATAGAGGAGTCTGATTCAAAGGTTTGATGTACCGACCTCGCAGCCCTGTTGACAATGCTCCAAATGTGTCTTTCTTGTCTAGTTAACAGGGTGTATTCTGGTCATGAAAGTCGTTAAAAATTTATAAAATAAATTTTGGTCATGGAAAAGCTATGAAATTATTTTACAGGTCATGAATTTTTGTGAGCCAAGTTAAGTTAAATGTGCAGGTAAGAATAGTATTTTTTTTATACTTTGCTCAAAATTAGCTTAAATTTACAATTACTTCCCAGTGATGACATGGTTTTTATGAATTTTTAAGTTAAAATCTCAGTCTTAGGGGAAGTTTTATTTTTAAGTGTTGGGTTCTTAGCATCCCCTTTTCTGTGACCTATATTACCTTCTCTGTGACTTATCTTTTACCTTTATTGGCTTATATTTTGTCTTTTATTAATGAAGAAATTATCGTTTTTACTTAATTTAATATCATAAAATTTTATTTTTTTATTTTGTTTGAATAAATGAGATAGTATTTCTCAAGATGCCAGAAAAGTGTTTTTTTCAAAAAAAATTGGTTGAATAAAAGAGAAAAGGAATTATGGCTACAGCCTGTCACTCAAGATAAATTCAAAGCATTTTGTAAGCTATGCAAATCATTGATTGGCATTAATTATCATGTTGTGGTTATGCTTCAGTGAAGAAACGCGAAACAGACCAAAAACATCAAGCACCTTTTCATAGTATTGTAGAGTTCAAACTGCAGACAACTCTTCCTTTCATGAATATTTTTCAAGCTGAAACTACAAGTCCAATATTTACATCCACAACATGCTCAAAACAGCAAGGACATTCAATATCGTTTTCCCCACAGCCGACTGTTGTTGATAATACAGATCTCACACCACATGAATGAAAGGGAAATAACAAACTACCTTAAAAAATGGAGTCAAAAAAGCCAAAGTCTTGTGGAATATGCAGAAAGTCGTGAATCACCCCTCAGATAGAAGCATTGCCAACACCAGTGACTGGTTTTCTATCATGATCTCAGACAGCATTATAGCACAGCAATTTAAGATGCATAAATATAAACTAGACTATATTATAACTTATGGGTTAGGTCCTTATTTTCAAAATAAACTTGCTGAGGAAGTTAACAAGGGTGAATTTTTCTTTGTATCTTTTGATGAGAGCTTAAATAAAATTGCACGAAAAGGTTAGATGGACATCATAGTTCAATATTAGAATTCAACCTTAAACCAATTATCAACTTGGTACTTAGACTCAATTTTTTAGGACACTATTACAGAGGATTTATTAAATGCATATGCTTGTTCCATAACTGAACTTGAGCTGTCATTATTAAAGGGAGCACAGACTCAATGTAATAGACCAAATGTAAACAATAAGTTTCTGAGGGCCTTTGAATGGAGTTACAGAAAGCTGAAGAACTTTTATTCTGATGATCACCATTTAATTGTTGTTGGCACTTACTCACTAGCTATTGTTCATGGCAGCTACAAGACAGCACACATTGCTTGTGATTGGCATCTGAATGACTTTCTATGTGCTCTTTATTACCTCTTTAAAGACTTCCCTTCCAGGCATGCTGACTTCAAGCATCATATTATGTTTCCACATAAACTGTGTTCGATAAGATGGGTTGAGAACTCAAAAGTAATTGAGAGGACTCTTAAAATGCTGCCACGCTTGAAACAATATGTTGAAGCTGTAAAAGCTAAACCTCCTGTATCAGAGAATTATAAAAAATTAAGAAAGTTTCTCAGCGACAATTTACTTCACACAAAGCTTGCATTTGTGCAAGCTGCAGCTTCAGAATTGGAACCTTTTTTGCCAAAGTTTCAATCGAATGAACCGTTGCTTCCATTTCTTTACTCAGAATTACATTCATTGTTGTGTAGTATTGCAGCTCGTTTTGTTAAGAAAGATGTAATGTACAGTACAAATATTGCTATTAAACCATTAGGGGTGGATGTTCAAAAACAGGAAAATATTCAGTCTGTCAAGACAATTGGCATCGGGTTTGGTGCTACAGTAGCCTACAAAAATGTCGAGGAAATAGATTTTCTCACTTTTATGAACGATTGCTGAGACTTTTTACTCATAATGTACATTAAACTAAACATAAAATCACCTTTGCACACAAAAATTGTCAGAGAAGTATTGTCTTAGTCACCTAAAGTTGCATTGAGTTCAATAGCAGAATCTCGTTTAACGTGTGCTCTTGAAGAATTGATATCTACAGCCAAACTAGTTCCACTGGAAGCTAACTTGGTGAACGAGAGCTACAATAAGCTACGATAAAATCCAGCTGTTAAAGAAAGAATTGAAAACCCACAGTTTAAGCAAAGAAAGACTTGGATTTTTTTCTTTTTTTGGCAAGAGGTTGTAACCTCTTCATGGCGAGGCTCATATTGAATTCATGAAATTTTGTCATGTGATATTGATACTCTTTCATGGCACTGCTGCAGTGGAAAGAGGGTTTTCTGTAAATAAATAATGTGCATTAGTGAACCTTCGTCAAAACTCTCTAATTTTCCTTTGATTTTTCTATTGTGCTGTTTCATTATACATAATTGTAAAAAAGTAACAATCACAAAATTAATGATTACTGAAGAATGACACACATCTTTAAAAAAAGGGGATGCCTGAACCAATTTAAAACTAAAGAACATAAAGAAGAAATTCGAGGAAGCGGGCGGCAGAAGAGTTGAACCTCCTCCAACAGAAGAAGTAGTTAATGGTGCAAACAAAAGAAAGCTTCATAGAAAATTGAATTAGGCCTACTTATAATCAGAAATATATTGTTTTTTAAAAAAAAGTAATTAGTGTTATAAAAAATATTGTTTTTATTTCAAAATGTGGGGCAATGTATTTCCTATATTTTACATGCTATTTTGTTCCCTTTTGTTAAGTTTAATCGAGGTTATCCAATATTTATTTTAAATTAAATAATATGTATTTACTTTATATGTAATGTATGTATAACTAAAAAAGTAAAAATGTATGTTCTTTAATTTAGATTAAAACCTATGTTATATTGTTGTATTATAATATTTGCTTTAAATATGCTATAAATTACAAAAATAAAATGAGTAAGAAACAATGCAGGAGGGGACAACTATATATTAGTAGTTTCAAGGATGTTGGTACACATTTTTTCTTACTCCCACTTTGTTTTTGTCATAAATATTTCTGTGTAGGTCATGAAAAAGTCATGAAATTGGGTTAACATATTTCAGTAGACTAATCAAAATGCATGCACACATACTGTCAGATTCAAAGGAAGACAATTTTTTGATAGTTCCTTTTCAATTATTTATATGTTAAGCTATGTTAACTCCACCTGTCACTTTTGATGGACAATAAACAGATATACCTGCTTCGGTGAGTGTGTGGTCTAAGGTCGATCTTACGTTAGACTAGACTTCCAACGATGGGGAGATCGGGTTCACTGAGGGTGGTTTTTTCAAAATGGTTTTCCACCATCCCTCTACGGCAATGCAGGTACACTTCCGCTTAATTCAATCTTCCTCATTCTTAACTCATTAATTTAATTAGTTCATAGCATATAACCTGAACAGGTAGTAAGACGCGATGCAAAAAAAATAGGCTTATAGAAATGTCTAATATAAATATTGATAATAAAAAAAGTATTTAATAAAAGTTTCTCTCTTAAAACCATTTAAGGTCTCCCAAAGAATATATTGTTACCCTTTAAATGTCTTGAGACTCATCTCTAGTATTCTCAACTAAGAATCTGATAGATGATCTGACATCAATCAACAGATATCTTCTATTCTATAGCAGTGGTTTTCAAACTTCCCAACAGTAACAAGTGTTTGATGAGCACCCTCTTCAATATTCTACCCCCATTTCTCCCCTCATTGAAACAGAAAGTTATATCAAGTAGCAAAGACAGCATTTTTATTGGACTTTGTTTCTTATGCACATTTCACGTATAACAGTGTAATAATACTAGGGGCACAAAGATTGGTTGTCTTAGGAGGCTCAGCCAGTCACTCTTTACTCATTAGGTCTTTCACACAATATGTATTATTTCTCTGCAGACCACAGTTTGAAAACCACTCTTTTAGAAGCATCCAGTTATAAAAATTCCCAGGGGAAGGCCATTCCACATAGCTTCTATAGTCTTTCAGACACTTTAGTTACTAATTGCCCCTAACTCTTATACAGAAATAAGGTTCTGCCACCTCTGGGTGTAGCACATTTGTATTATTGTTTAACTTGCCTACGCTCTTGTCAAGGCTGAACACATGTCACACGTGGGATAGTGATAAGTATGTAGAATAATTCCTTGTCTTTGTCTTCAATATTCCTTTGAGGGTTCCTACCTGAGGGGGCTTATAACAAAGTCTTCTGACGAGAGTATTGAAGACATTTATTTTAATAAAACCCGCCTTGGAACTATTTAAAGTGTTTTAAAATATGAGAAATATTGTAGGGTGATGAATTATATATGACTCCAATTCAATAATGTGCTAACCAAGACATTGGATAGAATAATTACTTGTTCAAGTTTTAAAGATTGACACACATTTTAATTCAGAATCATTTGTTTATGGTCTCACAACCAAAAGAAACTCTTTTAAAAAAGCTGGAAAAAATATATTTTTTTACTTAAAAAGCATAAATTATGCTGTAGTTTTATTCTAAAGTTTGACTGGCCACTCTAGCAGTGCTCAACTTATAGAAGATAACATTATTTCTACTAGCAAATAAAATTAGTGTTTGGATTCTTGTGGCTCATAAGGCTAAGTTTTGGCCATCCCTAGTGCATCCGACTGGAATAGTCATTTGCACATGTATGGTTCTCCACCCTCCCCAAGCAAATCATTGTACATTTTCTTCAAATCTATTTATATCCTTTTTACTTAGATTAGTTAGTTGCTGGTTAAATGGAAACTTCTAAAAAACATAATTTTCTTAAAAACTGGTATATATTATAATAATTTAAACTAAAAATTTGGATTTTATTTCATCAAACCTGCTTTGCTGGCCGCATGATCTAAGGCATATCTATTGCAATAGACTATACTACCAAGGACTGGACGATTTAGGGTTTGAATCCCGGTCAGGTGTACTGAGGGTGGTTTTCTCTAGATGGTTTTCCACTCTCCCTTCGTGTAAATTTTAATATGCTTCTAAATTCAACCTTCCTCATCCCCAACTCATTAGTGTAATTAGTACATATGTATATAGCATGGACAGGTTGTAAGAAGCAGTGCTAAATAAATTTTTATTTCATTAAAGTAGACTTACATATCTTTTTCTTGGTTTCAGACTCTTACAACAGCTTTTCGTCAATACGACACAGACCAAGATGGGGTGATCACTATTCATTATGAACAGTTTCTTACAATGGTGTTCAGTCTCAAAGTATGAACTGAAAGTTTACATTGCTTAACAATGCAGACCATTTTAAAAAGACATTTTGAATCTATTAATAAATCCTTAGCTTTTGCTTCGGAAGAAGGCTTGCTTTATGGAGGTCAATGACCATGACGCCATTATCTATGCATCACTGACACAAGACAAGCAAGATATGTAATATTGTTGGTTTTGTATTATTGTCAAATCTTTTAACGCATATTTCACATCAGTCAAGTTGTTAGCAATTTACAATGAAAGACTGGTATATAAAATATCATCTTTCTAGACTAAACTGTGCCTTGTCCATGACCTACATCAAATCATCATCTTCATCACTTACTGCTTCCAAACTGTGGCCACATAAATTTTGTAAAACTCTTCCATCTCGCTCAATATTTCCACCATTCCTCCTTTCTTATTCTTGTCTATTCAACAGCATAACGTAAAAGTGTGCTCTATTAAAATGATAAAGGGTTTCCTCCTCGCCTGAATTCTGCTTTGAGTGCAACTGTGCTCGTGCTAACGTGAATCCAACCCTGTTTTGGTGGCAGCATGCTCTTAAGGCATCACTCTCGCAGTAAACTAGACTAACGAGGACTGGAAGATTGAGGTTTGTATATCGGTCTGGTTTAGTCAGGGTGGCTTTTCCTAGATGTTTTCCCACTCTTCTTCCACACTAATGTGTGTACACTTCCTCTAAATTCAACTTTCCTTATCTCTAACTCATTAGTGTAAGTAATACATATGTGTATAGCCAAAAATCATAGCTCCAGTGAACAACATTTCTTTCTGTTATCTTCATCTGATTGAATTTCATTATACTGAAACCTCCAAAATAATGACCACACATCGTGTATAACCTAAACAAGTAGTCTAAGACCAGGACATGCTTCTGCACTGGTATCAGTGAAGTGTCTAGAGAATGAATACACATCAAGTGAAAATACAGAAATTATATTTTTTCTGACACTTAATAACATTTTGTGGGAAAATCGGAAGCTCCACTAAACAAAAGGCTAATTATTTTAAATTTTAATGCAAATAAATCATATTAAATATAGAATGCCAAGATAAAACCACCTTTTACCATAATCATTTACAGCCATTATATCTCTGGGCTTTTTCAACCATAGACAAGTTAGTCAACATAAAAGATAACCATTATATTATTCTTATAAAATATTTCTTTAAATAAAAACATGGAAGAATTTTGTGTGTTTGAAAATATAAAAGAAGAAGTTGTGAAAAAATTACTATTTACAAAGTTATGTCATTTAATATTGTGAAAAACTGTCAAAAGCCATACTATAATGTATCGCCATTCTCTTCCCTCGCCCCCCACCCCTCCATTACATAAATTGTTAGTTTAAGATGTAGCAATAAAGCATGACCTAAGTGTATTAAGTATTTTACTCTGTTTTACAAAATCTCTTTTTCTCATCTAATGAACTTTGTTGCGATGGTAAACATGAGTAATTTGAAACAGATTACACTGCTCTATATATATATTTCACTGATAAAGATAACCCCGGGTTAAATTAGTTTAACTCTATGCCAAAGATATCTTAGTAATTATAACCTACATCCATGAAGGCCCAGCATCTGGTAATATTTTACATACAAAATAATTGATAAGTTGTGTTTGAATTGAGCTAAAATGTCTGTAAAAATTACTAACTTATTCTTTGACCTTAAGGAACTGGAAGTTCATGGCCGCTCAAACATAAGCTCACCATTCAACCCTTACTGAAACACTTCCACCCAATCTCCGACATGACGTACAATATGCTGCTTCAAATCCATTTTCATTCTTCCATCAACGTTTCAGCTTATCTGGGGTTGTGTATCTTCATGTCTTCCAACTAAAATGTTGTGTACATGTCTGTCATTACTATCCCACCTTATCCTGCATGACTGGACTATCCTCACGTTTGGGGATGCATACAAACCACAAAGTTTATTAATTTGCTCTTGGTAACTATGCAATATCGTCAATTAATTAATTATTTTTCCTGTACATTTTACTCATTTAAAAAATTGTATTTGAAGTTAGCAATGTATTTATTCCCAGAATGTGTTCGAATTAACCGTTGTATCGGAAATGTTGTACTATGATTGTGTTGGATCTGATTTTAATTTGTTTATGCACTTTAATTTTTGCAAAATGCTTGTTCAATAAAATATATAGAACCATAAAGAATAGTCTATAAACTGTTGCCATGAATTGGAAACAAGAGATCTCTTAGTATTAATTCGTATTATATTTTCCACTACTTTGTAAAGTGTGAATTACTATATAGTGTATTTTATTTTGCCTGGTTTATAACTTTAAGGAAAACCTTTCCACTTTCTCAGGTATTGGATTAAACATTGAAAAAAGGATTTAAGAGCAAGGCCTACACACCAGAAAACTGTAGGCCTCAAAGTTCACAAGTGTGTTGTGTTTTTAGGTCTAAATTTTGAAACCTACAGTTTTTTGGCTTTGCCCTTCTATCCTTTTTCCTTGTTTAATATAATACATCCATTTGGCACCACTTTTTTTAAAGTATGTTATTTCATAATATATATAAGAAGGTGCAGGAAAGAAAACTAGAAACATATATGAAAGGGAATGAACACAATATGTATTTTACAATAAAAATAAGAAAACAATTCACACTTTACATAGCTGTCACTGGGCCAAGAAGTATTTGCGGTCTCTTGAAGTAAAAATACAATGTTTTGGTGCTAATGTTGATCAACAGCAGGGTCTGCTTGGCTAGGAGTGAGGGAAGCACCAATAGTGGCCTCCCTTGCCTGTTTCTGCTCATACCTTTCGAGTACTATTACCAGTACTGTGGAGTCAAAGTCTGAAGCAATTTCGGTATGGAGTATAAGCTGGTAAAAATGTAGAGACTATGGCTTCAAAATATAAACTTATTATATTATAATAATATATGGAAACTAATATAACTTTAAATTGATACTTTTTTCATTTTTTAGAGCTAATATTTGTAATTTGGATTGGAAAATGTATTTAAATATATATTCACAATGTCAAAGACATTCTGTGTTTGGAAATTATACTGTGGTACATTTGTTACTACTAATTAATATACTTTGGCCATTTATGAAGGTGTCTGACAATATAAAAATAGAGTAGTCTGAATCGAAGGCTTGGCGGATCAACTCCATAGCCCTGGCTGTTACACTGATGTAAAAGGAATTAATAACATAAAGGATTTTACAAGAAATCTCACATCCATTGTTCTGTTTCTTTTGTTTGTCCTTCATGTAATTCATTCCTTTTAAATTTTCCTTTCTAAGTGTCTATCATTCTTTGCAAATTTCCTTTTCCTCCTATTTGTGTTTTTTGGTTTCCGTTTTTAGAAAAATTTGTTGCAAGTTTCACACTCCCTCATGATGAGTTTCACCAGAGGGAAACCTAGGTTGAGGGATGATCGATTTTCTTTATAAGGCTTTCTCCACTGGAAGCAATAGCATTGTAAGGTTTGAACTGTGTTCATCTTATTTTAAAAGCCATATTTATACATAGATAATAAACATTTTGCCTTAGTTTGCGTCAAGTGTGGACATGTTGCATAGTTACAGGTTTAGTCTACAATTTGATGTGTAAAAATTTAAAACGGCTCATGTTCAGTTTGGCCCAGAGCTATTGTGATTGTTTTTCTAAATACTTCCAAAAGAAAAACAAGTTTATAAAATATTGGGACTAGCATTTATTAACTATTTCTTATAAAAAATATACTTTTTATCAGAGCTGTTAAGTCATTCAAAGTTGGTAACAATGTAATGATTCCAACTTAAAGATAAAAACTCAAAACATAGTAAGTAAATCATTTTAATTTTATAATATTTTTATTCTTTACAACCAATATTTGTAATTTAGATTGATGAATTTATTTAAATACACTCACAATGTCAAAGAAGTTTCCCATGAAGTAATCTGTGTTGGAAATTATACTGCGGTAAATTTGTTATTGCTAATTAATACTTGAGCCATTTATAAAGGAGTTGGAGTTGGAGTTGGACAGTATAAAAATAGTCAGAGTCTAAAGCTTTGCTCCTTGGCATTGTTTTTTATGTATACTGAAAACTTTTGCTCACATTGTTGCATTCAAATGATTGTTCTTGTTTGCAAGTATTGTATTAAGTTTTTTTTGCATGATCTTCACTATTAGAGCATCAGTTTAAATTTTGATTCATATGTTTGACAGATATAGGGAGTTTACTAGCACTAACACAATTGTCATCTTTACACTCTAAGCAAGATTCTGTTTATTGATTTTAGAGGAAATTGCAACTACAACTAAAACACAGAATCACTGTTATAGTTAATTTTGATTACTAAGCACACTAAACACCAACAAAGAAGACAACATGGTTACTGTTTACATTCGGGTTAGTGCTAGCAGCTGAGTCAAGTTTCGTCAGTTGAAATTCCTAGTAAATAACTATCCAGATAGTGTAAACATTTGTTTTGGGGAAAACCTATTCAATACTATTTTACACAGGCACAATTTTGTTTAATAGACTCAGCACTTCATATTTTTTTATATTTATAGGTATTGGTTACTTGGTAAAACTGTTTTTTGTAATTTTACCTGGACATATAATTGAATAGTTTATTTAATAAAATAATCTTAAACCTAGAATGGAACAAAATTCGAGGCTGATGATTTAAGTTTTAAAATCCCATGACTCTTTCAAATCATTAATAATGCATTTTTCCATCATTTCATATGAAAAACCATAAATAGAATAAGTATTATTTTTGCTGTTTTCTATTAGATTCATGACACAAGTAATAATAAAACAAATATGTCAGTACTCTCCACAAAATTACATGACTGAAATAAAATGAATTGTTTACACTCGGCTATGCTCTTCTACTTATGTAGTAAATATTATTGGAAAATATTTAAATATTCCAGTTACTTTAAAAATTTTACCACTTAACACTGATTTTTTTTTTTTCAGGTATCAACCCTGAAAATTAAATTATTCATTTGGTAAAAGTTAGGCTCTACATGAATGCAGTTTATTAGAAAATAAACCACTATGAATTAAAACAGTTTTGGCAATCTATTATTTTGTTGAAATAATAGATTGTGTTTTAGGTTTTTAAAGCTTTGTGTAATTCCTATGAAAGTTTTATTCATTATATTATTACTATCTATTACTATCTTTTGACAGATCCATAGTCTTCTCCAAATTGAGCCCTCCAGCATGTTCTATTATCAGATCCCTATGCTATATGAATGAACTTTCTTTTTCCTTGTTAGAGGTCATCATTCAGTTTCATTCATAGTCTTCTCGGGTGCCTTCTACTTTTCATTTTGGCTACTATGGCGTCACTCAATAATATATCTACCCTCTTAATTTGATCCATCCAGTTGGTCTTTCATTGAAGAATCATATTCAAAATGGTTCACATTTCATTTACTCTTCCTAGAACTTCTTCATTAGTCACTCAATTGGTCCACTTTTTCCTCTCTGTTCTTGAGTGCTGCACCTCAAGACTTTTGAAATATTAGTCTCCTGTTCATTCAGTGTCTATGTCTCAGCTCCTTACAAAATGATGCTCCAAATGTAACACTTAACCAGTTAAGCCCTCATCTTCCAATATTTTTTTCCCCTCTTTTTTTCCCTTTATTTTTTAACATTACCATCCTTACTTATCTTGCTGACCTGGTACCTAATCTTTAACTTCTCTTGGTAATTGGCAGTTGTGCTATTTGCTTCTTCGCTACATGGTCCATCCAGGGTATTTTATTTCCCCGGTACCCTTCGTTGCCGCATAGCCCCACAACCGCCTGGGACAATGTTTTCAGAGCTGTGGGTCTCAGCGGCAGCGACGAGCATCCCCCTATCCGCCACCTGGAGAGGCGCCCTATCGGATGTACCATCCAGCCTACTTTTAGCGATCCATTTTTGCACTTACCCTACTACTGAAACTACTACTACTAAATACTTATATACTATATTTTTCCCCCTATCTCTAACTTACTACTACCCCTATTCTAACTCATATATATCACTACGCAAGATATCACCATCGTTCCCTTTTATCATTTTTCTATTCTTGCTCTCCCCTTGACTGTACAGGACAGCAGATCTCGCTGCTGGCCCTCTCCGCCAATTGAGTTCAGTGGCCCTACTCCCCCCCCTCCCCCCCATATGGTCGTCCATTCGTACAGGGGGAACTCTCCTCCCTCTTCCTCCTGATGATTTACATTTCTCTCTTCTTGGGGGTCAATATTCATCAACCTGGTTACATCAGCCACATTTCCACATGATTGGCTTCCAGGTGAACGCCCCGCACTATTGGTTTTATCTTGCTCTACTTCTTTTTTTATACCATTTCTCCCCTTAGCTTGTCACTATTTGTGCATGCTCCTGCGCTCAAATTGCATTTATTCCTTTTTCTAGCTCCTCCTATCTTCCTTTCCGCTCCGTTTCTGTTTCTTTCCGCTAACTAGATTCCTCTTCTTCTTTCATTTCTTCATCTTCTCCTTCTCCTAACTCCCTTCTCCCCGCCTTGTCTTCTGCCCCTCTTCTTCTTCCTTCCATTCTTAGGCCTTCCGCCCTTCTCAACTCCTTCATCCCCTCTATGTATTTATCTCTCTCCCATTTTGAGATGTTTTTCACAATTGTATCCAGGTGTACCCATTTCTCTCTATCCCTTAGGACGTTTCCCACAAGTTCCCCCTCAATATGCAGCTGGTGTTCCCTCCTTAATTCGTCATATTGCGCGCATTCCAAAACTACATGATCCAGGTTTGATATATCTCCACATGCACATAAATTTGAATCCAGAAATTTATGTATATATAGGGACTGCCTAAATGGACCTTTCCCTGACAGGCAGTGGATCAACCCTGGCGACGGCTGTAAGTGGCCCATTTTCATTATTTCTAATACATTGTTCAGATATGAGCGGGTTCTTCTCCCTTGCCTACTGCCATCCCACCTCCTTTGCCACATCTCTAACAGTGCCATATTTATTGCCTTCCTGGATCTAACTCCTGTCTTTGTGAGGTTTTCTACCTTGATTAGGTTCCCTTTCTCAGCCAGTATCTTGCCGCTCTTTCTCTTATCACCAAAGCTATAGGCACTTCCCTCATTATCACCGTTAACACATCTGTAGCTGCTGTCCAATATATTCCAGTCAGTTTTATCAATACATTTCTCTTTGTGCTCTGAACCTGTTTATAGTGTATCTCATGTTTCAATCTATGTGCCCATGCACTGGCACCATATCCGATAATCGAGCCCATCAGGCCTTGATTATACAACTTTATAAGCTTCAGTGACAACTGGAACCGATTCTGTCTTATGTTTATTATCTTACTCAATACTAGGGGGCGGATTTTACCCTAAATGCCTTTTTGATTCTTATGCTTTAAAAGTAGGCTTTTGAGGTATAAGTTTATTTTCGATGATTACGAAGATAGTGTGAAAACTTTTATAGTGCCTATAAATGGCTATTTCGGTGTTTAGTGCCTATTTTACAAATGGGAGCCTTAAAGTGCCTTTTTTTATCTCTCTCTTCCTCATACCCTCTTTTTTCTTTCTAAATACTTGTGGCTCCCCGTCCCCCTCCCCTCCTTCACGCCATAGGTCACTCCACCTGGATACTCATGATAGGTAGGAAAAGCCCATGTGTCCAACGGTTTGATAGGTCCAAACTGGCCAGACTGTCAACAAAGATTTTCTTCTAGCGCACAGCAGTGTCAGTTCATTCAGTGGTTGTGTATATTATGCTGTTGTTAGATGTGCATATCTGTTCATTAATATTTCTTTGTATTTAACTCGGTGTAAATTACTGAACTAGTAGAAAATACCTAAAGAGAAATCGTGTAAAAGTGTATTATTCAAACAGTGGATTGGTGGTGATAGGAATTTCACAACGAATGGCAAAATATTTTTTTCAGGCATGTTCCAAAGAGGTAAGTTATCTTTTAAAAAGAGGAAATGAAATTATTAATTTTGAAAGTCAAAGTTTTTATTAAATATTTTGGTTACAGTTTAAAAGTAAACCACGATTATTTGCTATCGTTCAAACAATGTTTCATTTCTTATTGAAGAATTTCAACAGCAAAGTGGAAATATTTACCAAAGTGTAACACAACTATCTTACAAACAAACAAAAAATCTTAGTTCTCTTGTTAGGTGATGCTTTGTTAATTTGTAGAATTCACATATATTATTGGATGAAAATTTCTATATATAATATGTAGGTAAAATGCGAGATGAAGTATCACTTAGAACAACACAAAAATACTGCAATACATATAAAGAATTTCAGAAAGAAAACAGGATATCAACAATTTTTTCCTAAAATTAACGATGCAGATAAGACCCAAGAGCAATTTTTTGCTGACTTATGCTCTGCAATGGTAGCTGCAAGTATTCCTTGGAAGAAAATGGAGATCCAGATTTCAATGCTTTTCTCAACAAATATACCAACATGAAGATACCAGATTAATCTACTCTACTTGCATTCAACCTATTTGTCTGTAAATTTTTACAATAGCAGTTTTTCTTTCTGACATTAAAAAAATTTATTTCGTTTAAGACAGTTGAGAAGATCCAAGAAGATATTGGAGAATCATACTTCTGGGCTATTGTTGATGAAACCACTAGCACATGTAAAAAGCAATTTTAGAAATATTCCTGGAGATGAGAGATTTGCCTCTTATGAATGCTGTGAAGATAATGCGGGGAATAGAATAAAACCTGAATCAGGCTTCTGGTTCGGTTGGCACAGCCATCGTCGACAAATTTAACAGAGTATTGCAGCGAAACCTCGGGTGGAAAGTGATGGCAAGTATTGCGGACATCTTGGAAGGACAAACTAGATCACTCCCAGAAGTCAATCTTAGCTCAGCTGAGACAGCTTGTGTGAAGTTTTAACCGATGACTTCATGTGAAGTTTAGAGAAGTTTCACACATTATATAAACATTTTATCAGACAACAGAACAAAATTTACATGTGAAAATCCTGAGAAGTATTTGGTAATTGACTCTTAATAGTAATTAATTTGTGTTTATAGAAAGTGTATGCTGGATTTTAAGAATGAATAATAACCATTTTGAGTGTTTTGGTGCTTTTTTTTTGCATTACTATGCCTATTTATATGCCTATTTTTTTCTTTTTAATGCCTATTTACTGCCTTTTTTTACTAAATAATGCCTATTTTTGAAATCTATAGTGCCTATATATCTGCCTTTTCTTAAATGTTTAGTGCCTATAAATCCCCCCCCCCCCC
>CABFOV010002874.1:0-16443 GCA_902141375.1 Timema poppense | reverse complement strand
CCCCCCCTACTCATTACACTCTTGGCCTGTGCTAACCTGCTCCATAGGCACTCCAAGTTCCTTTTTTCATCCATTGCTATGCCCAAATATCTATAAGTTTTTACTCTCTATTTTCCTCCCGTCTACTCTTACACTTGGGCCTCTACCTCCTACACTCCCTTTGAAAACCATACATTGTGTCTTGTTCACTGATAGGCTTAGTTTAACGCCCCTGCACCATTTGTAAAGTGGTTCAGTATCCTGTTTGAATTGTTTTGCATCTTTAATCTCGATCTTCCCCCAACAATCAGTAGGATGTCATCCTCAAAGGCCATGACTGCCACGATTTCTTCCAGATTTTCTACTTCATACAACCCTTGTTTAAGCGCCATATCCTAGAAAATTGGGCCACTTACAGATCCTTGTGGGCACCCATTGTTAAATATTTTTTCCCCCTTAGCGTTCTATTGTAGCATACCGATTCTTGCAGTAATCCCTATAACCGTAGTACAGATTCTTTGGGCATATCATCCATCTAAATCTTTCAAAAAGAGGTTGTCAAAGACCCTGGCTATATCATTGAAAATACCTGCTACGTATTTAGCCCTCTCCCCATCAATAGCTTCCATTGCCCTTGCAATTGCATCTTTTGTCGACCTGCTTTTCCTAAAACCAAACTGGTTAGGGTACATGCCTACTGTCTCTCTGTGCCTCAGCAGTCTCGTTCCAAGAATCCTCATGTAGTTTCCCACGGGCGTTAAGCAAGCAGATCGGCTTGTATAATTTCGGCTCCGTCGGATCTTTTTCTTCTCCCTTGCTCAAAATCACCACGCCGCTCTGCTTCCATCCGTTCGGAACTCTTTATTGTCTTAGGCACTCATTATACAGGTTCGCAAGAAGTGGTGCGAGTACTTCCACCCCTTCCTTCAACGCCTCCACCGTTATGCCATCCGGCCCCGGTGCTTTCTTTCTTTTCATTTTCCAGATCTCCCTTCCTACCTCTTGCGATTATATTTACTCTGCCATCGTGTCACACTCATACCTCCACTCTAGCTCTCTTCTTTTAATTCGTTACTCTCCATTGTCTGTCGCCACACTGTAATCAGGAAGCAATGAGTTTATCAAAAGGTGGTTTGATTCTTCCCGTCCGGTTGTGAATTCCCCATCATCTTTCCTTAGGGTGGAGATTGCCATTGGTGGCCCTATTTTCCCCGCTACTATTTTGTATTGTATGCCCCGATTGGTCATCGGCTCCTCTTGCACAAAGCGTTCCCAGCTCTTGCTCTTCACTTCTTTCTTCCCCACCTCGCACTCCTATTTTTTCTCTCTAGATATTTAATAGATAATTATTATTATTATTCTATTATGCAGAAAAAATATGAAAAAAAATCTCAAATCTTTGAAAAATGGTATGTCAGTGGAACTGTCTAGAGTGAAAGAAAAATAAAGATTATTCAGCCCGTCTAAATGATCACCTTTTATTCGTGGCGAGCGCGTTTGCAAGTACTCTGATACCTAAACGGCAACGTATTAAAATCATCGGTTATCCGACGTTTGGTGTACACGGGCCGGTAGACTTTAGTCTGCGAAACTGTAAATACAGTCGCAAGACCTTTTCTTACAATTTTGTGCAGTATCTGTATGTATCTTTCCGCAGCCTGTTCGGTGACCATCGCTTTCAAAACGTCAAAATTAACGTCGTTCCGGTTACCATAGTTTATGGTGATCCCGCGAACCTTGCACACCGTTTTTGTTTTGGCAGGATCGCCACCAACACAAACGCGATACGCGTAATTCTTTGGGACCACCAGATACAAAGGCGCTAATGTAGCTTCCCGGACCGTAATCCTGAAGTTAATCAGTGAGGTCACCTAAAAAGTCTTCGGTCGGTGGACTCCAATCACCGGGGCGTTCTGTGAATACAACGCTATCTGTATCATGATACAAAATGCGGTCCCCCAATTGTTCAAGGATGCTGTATAAATGACACCTAGCCATAGCAGTCATGTAGCATGCCACCGCCACACACGTGTTAGGGTTAGGGCGCACCGCGTCACGTGCATCCTTATAATTGATGAACATAACCTCATCATTTACATCAATGACGCTGTCCACGGTTATGTAAGGATCCGTCAGGTACTTGTGGATGCCCTGATAGTCGTTAACAACGGCTACGTTGCCCAAACTTTCCCCATAGTGAATTTAAAAAAAGTTTAGCCAGAGTGCGGAGACCAGGGTTTTTACAAACAGAGCCGAAATCAAGTTTTACCCCTTCCCTCATAATTTTGATTATAAACTAACTTTCCTTATTGTGAGGTACACCATTCTGGCCATCCGCTGGCTTCTTGTTCAATTTTCAAAAAAGTATCAATGTACCCGTGAAACAATCCGCCAGAACGTGTCTGATGGTCGTAAACATATACATTGTACTCCCACACTTCGTGTACTGCTCCAACGGTGTAGCCTTTCTCAACGGCTTTCCGGATCTCGTCAATCACCCAGACGCCTGTCAACCAGCGATCATTTTTGTCATTGTGCTGACACGTGCCTTGGTTTTTCTCCTCCCCGCATTTCCTACACAAGATGAACATTAGTTTGTCTGTGCATCCGTGTAGGCAATACGGGCATGAATAAATCCCGCGGAGTCGTCACTGTAACTTTGGCTATGCCTTCTACTTGATCTTTAGACGGACAATTTGGTTCCGAGTGAATTTTGGGGTGGCCGATGGGGTATTTTTTGTACTTGCAAACGTATGGATACAATGAACACACATACAAGTACTTGATCTTCTCCCCACGAGAAAGGTCGGCTTTGTGGAAGAGCTTTGATACAATTTGTACGCCTGCCAAAGAATGCATCCCTAGGGCTGAGAGGCTCCTTGGTATACACCTCGTGCCGGAGTACAAATTGCTGCAAGTTCTTGTCTGTACGTTTCATTGCATTAAACATACACTCCCACATCTCTACGACCGTGTAGCTGGCATTCTTAAACTTTTCAAAACAAGCCATAGTCGCTTCATAACGCATCTCCATGGTCTCGTGGGGGCTATTTTTTTATAGGGGTGGTCCTGTCAGGGTAACAGAGAGGGCACCCGTGCCAATAACAGCCCCAGAACTGGAAGAGAGAGGTGGTATATCCAGTTTTAACAACACCGTCTACTCGTCGCCCTAACACATATTTCTCACGGCCGTTACCCGCATGAAGAATAGAGACACCGCGTTGATGGGCCTCCCAGAAGAGCCATTGTACAGCGACGTGCGACTGTTGATCTGCGCACCGATAGCCACCGTTAGGGATAATACCGATAGTATTCTCCTTAAGATGACTTCGGTGGTAAACCAACATGTCCGCTCCAGCTAACTTACAAGCCTCTCTGAAAGGATCCACCTTTACTTTCTCCATAAGCATCTTTCTAAACTTCAGGCAGGCCTTCCGTAGGATCTCTACATCTTTCACACAATACAGTTCCAGTTAGCGTTTAAAATCAAAGACATAATTTTCTTTGACCAACGCGTCATACCACTTCTCGAAGTGCTCCTTTCCCTCAGCTGACATCTCGCCGATGCCGTAGTCCGCCTTTGGCGGCAAGGGACCCCTATACCCCTCGTTTTCTTTTTTGTTGAAAAAATGGCGGAAATGTCCCTTGGCCAAAGATTCGTCCAAGCCAAACGTTTTGGGCAATTTGGACAACGACATCGGGAGAAAGTTCAGTGAGTCTATAAAGTGGAGCGGGCCGTAGCGCATGGACATGATTTTCCCACCGTTCATTTATAAGTTCTGGAGTCCATTTTTTAACCTCCATCATATATTTTAAAATAAAATTTCCATCATAGGATTTTGCGTTATGGCCGAGGAGGGTAATATCCTTAAATTTTGAAGCTTTAATTTGCACAATAAATTCAAAAAATTGGGCTATTGTGGTATCACCCTTGAATATGCGAGTCCTATCGCCCCCACATTCGGTGCAATGATGCATTTGCATCTATATTAACGCAGGCCTTGCAACACGTCTGCACAACACATAGGTTAGGTTCGTACAAGTACGTGCCGGCCGCACCTTGAAGAAGCGTTTATTTTCTGCTTTCAAAATCATAGAATACAAACATGAAATTACTCTTTTCCAGTGACGGCTTTGATTGAGCCTGTTTCATATAACAGAAATGACCATAAAGGACGATGGGTCTCGCATACTCTACAAAAAGTCTCATAACACCTATGTGAATAATTTGATTTTTCCAAACTGAAAAATTTCCCGCATACCTCGCATACCTTTTTGGCATCACAGATCGACCTGTGACCTCTACAAAAACCGGGACTTTTATGGTTGTCTCTGGTTTGTGAACCAACGCCCACAGTCTTTACAGAGCACAGATTGGCCTCCGCTACAAACCGCTTTAGCGTGGCACTTTTTGCACGTGGATGCACATTTGTGCCCGTTCTTAGTGTAGAACGGCACACGACACTCACGGCAAAAGTACCCACACTTAAATGCGGCTGTCAAGGATGCTATGACATCAAAATGGTTTTGCTTATCGTCGTGAAAATACAAATCAAGGTAGCCCTTAAAGGAATGTTCGGTGGGAATAGGCCCCTCATATAAGACCTGTCCCACCCTACGTTCCCTAAACACAGTCATTTTGTATTCGGAGAGGTATGCTTGAAATTGTTTCAGCTCGGTGAGTCCACCACCTTCCAAAATATTCACACGGGCATCACGGCATAGTTCCTCTGCTTTGAGTTTTTGAATAAGACGACCCATTTTGATTTGTCTAAAGGTGTTCACATCCATGCATCCTGGTTCTCTTTTATTGTCACATATAGCTTTAGCGACAACCAATGCACGTGAAGACAAAGTGTCGCCATTTTGAATCGTGATGATCCCTTTGTTATTACGGCTATATGTGCTTGCGGGAGAGAGTTTATCACAATAACGTCCACTCCCGTGAGGCTCCTTAAAGTGGCAGAGTTTAACGTACAGTGGTTCTGTACTCAAAAACAAAGTATTACTTGGCAACACGCGACTTACGTTATCAAGCATCACTCTAGCGTCTAGATGGTCTGCTCGCCTAAATGAAACGTACACAGGACTCAGCGTGGAGTCAGTGCTACTCAAAAGCAAGCCAACGTGGTCATCGGCGCTAACTCCGTGGCCCTGCAGCTGATGGAGCAAATTAGTAATTTGTTCTACAAGCCAGCTTAATGCGTCACGATCGCTTGCTGGAGCACCAAGATATACGGTAATTTATCTACCAGTATAAAAGAAACGCATCAATTGTTTAACCCTCTCTTCTACGATACGAAGAGGGATACCATTTGACAGGGTACCGCCTACCTGAATTACCGAGCCACCAAATCCCTGTTGTGGGGCAGAAGATGGTCACGCCATAGCCGACTCCATGGGCCCCGTCTCTCTCAACACCGTCGGGGCACGAGCACCGTCTCCCGGGCTCAGTGGCGGTGCTCCTGCACTGTGGTGAGGGAGACTAGTAGCCAGCGGTGGTGGTAGGACCGTCGTTCCATTTCCGGTCTCCAATTCATCTATAACACATGTCAAATTAAGCACTATTACAAACATTCGCGTATTTTTTTACTTTAAAATATATAATATTTTAGAATTTTTCCTAAACATAATTTCTTTAGCTGAAACCGGCATTTACAGAAGTGAGTCAGCATTTGCGTGGAGGGAGAGTGAAAAAATGCCTCTAGTGTACCCTGGTAAGGTTTGAACCTCAAACTCATCTCTTTAATACTTTTGGTATTAATATAATATGTTAAAAAATTTCCCTAAACAATGGTTTTAGCTGAAACCAACATTCTCAAAGTGTGTTCACCATAAAAAAATAATCGTGTCGTTGTGATATTAGGTAGCCCTAAGTGTTTAGTCATAATATATAGTTGTTTTAAGTGAAATTTATTTCTGTAGTTTATGTTTATATTATTAAAAAAAAGTCATTTTATCAACCGAGCTTACGTCTTAAGATACTTTTCGTTTGAATTTGTTCAACTACTTTCATCAGTAATTTATGTGGCGATTTATTGAACAAAGAGCCTCAGATTTTATTTTCGAACTGGGAAAATATATATATTTGTGCAGATTATGGTCTTATATTCTCGTAATGAATTGATAGCAAGGATACCGGGTGTTGTTTCTGAAGCCTGCATAATGAGTGGATAGACAACCCGCAGAACTTAACACAAAGAATGTTAGCCTACAGTCAAATGGTTAGTCAAATTTGAGTTTATAACTGCGCTCTTTAAACTGAGTGATGGCTAAGAAAATGTGTTTAAACCGTTTCAAAAACATTTGTTTAGTAATTATAAGCTATTAGCTGCAACCTATATTGGATTAATTGAAAGATGTATCTAGATTCAACTGTATTCGTAACAAGCGTTACTTTAGTTTATAAAATAAGCACAACTTTTAAGATTATGTGTAGGTTATAAACTAAAGACGGTAAAAAAAATGGCAGAGGAAATGTACAACCTTTAACTAAAAAACATGAAACGAGTTAAAGCTATTGAAAAATACAATTTTCTATTCAGTCTGCAATGTGTAAACATACATAAAAAATATTCATAAGAACAATTAATTTTAGTAAACATTTATTTTTGTTCAAGTAGAGTGGAAGTAAAAATACTACGCCCTATCTTCGTTAGGAAAGTTTGTAAGTGCCAGCCAGACACAAATTTAGTACAAGAAGAATAAACTCTCAATTTCAGCCCCTGTTTGGATTACAACCAATGTCCCTTGGCACTGCATACATATAGGTTTTGTCTTTCTCTCTCTCTCTCTCTCTCTCTTTATATTGGGTAATATTCCAATTGATTGATTTACAACCCGCACACATCATAAATGAAAGTGTACAGACTTTTGTTTACTCTTGGAGAAACGTGAATCTAATAAATGTCTAAAGTGGCGATTATAATTTTCTGTCTTTGTACAGGAAATGAACCCGTGACCATAAGTTTACTATACAGACCTTAAAATGATGCTTGATATTTGATCGATCACATTGTAAATCAGCAATTATACTTCACTGTCTTTGAACCCAGGAACCCTTTAAATCCTTTACGGGGAACATGTACAAAATATCAGTCAGAGCAGTTATTTTAAAAACTAAACCAGTTTTTTCGCTTATGGCTGGGAATTGAACCAGGGACTCCCCCCAATGACTTAGCAGGGTTTTAAGTGTATACACTAAACGAACTAGTACAATCTCCCAGCTGACAAAAGGGTACGAGCTCGTTACGATATAACGGTGTTTGCGAGAGCGAGAGAGAGCTACACATATAGTATGTAGTCAGTCTAGTGGCTACTTGTAGACGGTACTTATATATCAGTCGATCAAGAGTGTCCAAATCTGCACAAACAGAGGGGGACGCATTTCCAACGGCATAGAGGGGCGCCGACGGTAGGGGCACAAGCGGGAGGATACCGGGGGAGGGCCTGAGGACGTCAGTGGCGTCGTGTGTGGCACCGATCAGTAAGGACGTCTCCTGGGGGGTCGATGTTGTCACACCTGTCGTTATGCATCCCCGAAGGCCCTCGTCCAAACCGTACGGATCCCAGTAGTCTGAAATTAAATAAATATATATTAATTATCATTTACAGAAAATAAAATAAAAAACCCTGGCAAATCTATCGTAGGAAGCTAATTAATTACCCATGGACCAGTCACCATCCGCTCTGCAAACCCCATTTTCTGTAAACTGCAGTAGCTGGTCCAGGCTATTGGGATCCTCAGGTTGTACACCCCAGGCAATCATTGGGCTCATCAACTAAAAAAAACACCATTGTATGCCACAGATGTATTAAGCAATAAAACATTAAAATATACTAAACTAATTAAAAAACATACCTGAGTTTACACAATTTTCTAGTGACTTAAAGCTCATCTTGGTGTTCACGGCTGTCAATTACAAATTGAAATGACCGATTGTGATTATTTGCACCCTATTTATAGCTATCTCAAAGGGTTTGCCGACTGTAATGACCTAACTACTGTAATGTGTCTCTGCGCGTGCGCAATACAGATCTGTCCATAAGACAATTTGTATATCCCGTTATTTCATTAGTCGGCTCCTATCTAGCGAAGTGGATGGAGATGCCTGCTCAATGCTTTGCTCCTGCAAACGGGGGTACACTTTAGCGTTGAATGATGGCGCACAATTAGTGCAAACCTACCCTCCCTCCATGCAGATAAAAGTACATTTTTTCTTAATATTTGTCATGGAAGATTATCAAAATTTATATATGTTTTAAGCGATGTTCTACTTTTAGCAAACATCTTCGAATACTTCAGCTCTTTGTGTTTTGAGTACTATAAATTAGACTGTCTACATTTTTTAAAGATGACCAATGTTAAGTTGGAACTACTAACTGACATTGAAAAGGGGGTCGGGGTCGTGATTTGATTCCGCGACAATTTACTCGGGAAAATTGAGATACATTCCCTCTGGGGGCGATGAACAGTGTTTGTAAATATTTCAGGGTCTTTCGCTTTTTACAGGCAGTTTATTAGAAACTCACTGGTTCTTTTACATTATCAATAATGCATTTGAAATAAAATAAGCGTAGTTTACTTGCGGCAGTATATAGAAAGCTCGGATTTAACAGGAAAAATCTAATATTTCGGGTAATTCACTTATAATTTAAATATTAGAACCGAACAGATCGTAAGACGCGGTGCTAGATATTTGGTTTTAAAGGGACAAGTTGAGCATTGCATCTTAAACATGTCTACTTTCAAGAGGTGTGCTCGTTGAAGTGATAGTTAACTGTAATTCACAACCAGAGGCCCAGTGCAACTCTGTGTGTGTGTGTGTGTGTGTCTATTATTGTCTTTTCAAGGTAGAGGTTCATTATCCCCAGGAGGAACAAACCCTGACGGACGGAAATGACCGGCTCTGGGGGGTGAGGGGAAATTCCAGTGTCAGACCGTTGAAAAGTGAAAGGGAGGAGTGGCGAAGGAGGAGGGGGGGGTCTCAAGGCAGTTGAACCATTTACCCCACTCTACCACCTCGCGCCATAGCACAAGGTTCATACTGCTTGTTCCGGGACAGAGCCTTGTGACAGAAGAGCCAATGTTCATTATACCTCCGATAGCCCTAGCGCAAGGTTCATACCGCTGCCTCATGCTCCCTCAAATAAACTACAACGCCCTAAAACTCCAACACCTTCTATCCTACCAATTAATTAACAATAATTAATAATTAATTATCAAGAACCAACACCACTGCTGCCTGTCAATACTCGTTCTAGCCCTCGACCGCTATAGCAAGAGGTTCTAATCAATGAATAAATACTCTAACACCTCTATCCTACCAATTAATTAATTAACAATCATTAATAATTAATCAACAAGAACAACATGTCAGGGTTGGGATTGTAGTGGGGTGGCCAGGAGGGGGGAAGGAGGAGGGAAAGTAGGTCAGGGGCGGGGGAGGAGGCTATTTATAACAGCCAATCAGAGCGCGAGGAGGCGTGGTCACGTGACAAATTTCAACCAATGAGGGGAGTGTGACGAGAAATCAGTAGTACTACTGGTGTGCTTCTATTTTTGTAACAAACCTTGCTCCCATGTCTCTGCATTTCCACGCCAAAAGAAAAGGTCCAATCGACTTAAGTAATTTTTTTTCATAAAAACAAATACATTTTGTTAATAATGTTTTAAACGCTTTACATATAAATAGATTTTTTTTTAATGTTCAGATATCAAAACAAGTTTCAAATTCTCAATATATTATAATTGATCATATAATATAATTTCACGATGATAATTTTGACCAAAATTGTTCTAACTAATTTTTTAGAGAAATCAAATTTTATAGAATAATATAATTCAACCTTAAAATTCTGTAAAATGATTTTTATATGAAAACAAATATAATATCTATAATTATTATTTATAATGCAAAGAACTTAATAGTAACCTAGTTTGAACCGAAACCAAATAACCTACTGGAGATTAGGAATCAATGTACCTAGCTTCTGGATATGATCAGTTCAATATCTATACAAATAACATTATATATAAATAATAATCTGATCTCACATAGTACTGATGAGGTTTTACATGGACCTTGACCATACAGGTAGGGGAGGAAGCGAGGAGAGGGAGAAATATAATAGAGATGGATAGAAATGTTTCTTCATTTCTCTTAGTTTTGAGACATTTCCACGTTGAACACAAACTTGTAGTACTATTTTTAAAAATGTTAGTATTTATTTTCTAAGGGGTAATAAATGATAAAATTAAATCTTCATTGTTATTGTCACTTATCGTTTACCCGACGTAAATAAATTTGAGACGTAGTATAAGATAAAGAAGCGTTGCACATAAACACTATTTAATTTTTTTTTTTTTTTAGTAGAGCCACAAAAATGCAGACAATTAACAAAACAAAGAAGACAAAGAACATATAATTTTTTTTTAAATAGATAAGTATTATTAGAGCATTGACATATAAGAAACCATGTTTTGAAACAATAACTTACAAGTTTATCTATTGAAACAATATGGCATTCTCCAACTTTGAGTTTTTAACTCAAAATAACAAAACATATTAAGGAATTTTCACAAACAACATCACTTTGATGAAGTTCAAAGTATTTGAGTCATTCTTCTTTTTAACACCTAACACAAAACGTAATAATTTCATTATGTTAAATATATTGCAGGAGTAGTAATCTTTCTGCCCTTTCTGGTCCGTTTGTCCAAAAAGGTATCTTTTGAAGGTTTTTGATCTCCCTATTCTAAAGACGTATCTGTTGGTACATTCGACAAGATAGAGTGCGTACCTTTAGTCCTTAAGTTTGATTCTGTTGCCTCGAGACTATACAATCGTTGAATAGGCCTCATGACAGTGCCTTTACCTGTTCTCAGCCGAAACAGTCGATGCACTCCATCACGTCCAGCATACAGCTCTTCTACTACAACTAAGGGCCAGTTCAGCCCTTTGAGGTTGTCACTTCCGATGAGAACTACTTCACAAATCTTTAAAGGATATTCCTTCTTGCTCTTTGAATTTTCAGCCAGTTGACCCAGATATTCACTGCGGAACCTCTTCCTCAAAACTTCACGCAGTTTTTACAAGTACCTTGATCTCTTCTTCAGATCAGTTGTCCCAAATTGGTCACAATCAGGCACTCATACTTCTTTAAGGTCCTGAAGGAATAAGGCCGGTGTCAATGGAGTCAGGCTGTCAGGATCATCTGATACATAGGTCAAAGGTCGTGAATTCATTATAGCCTCACAGTCACATAGCACAGTTGTCAATTCCTCAAAAGTCAGCCGGGCTCTTCCAAGTATTCTAAAAAGCAAGGATTTCACTATACCAATAATACGCTCCCACCAACCACCCCACCATGGAGCAGCAGGAGGATTGAATTTACAAACAATTCGTTGTACTGAGCTGAAAGCATTAATTTTCTCCGAGTCCAATTGTGAAAAAGCATTAGCTGTACCTACAAAGTTAGTCCCGTTATCACCGTATATGACAGACGGTCTTCCACGTCGAACCACGAATCTCCTTAGGGCCTGTATGAAGGCATCCGAAGACCACGCAGATACTAGTTCTAGGGGGACAGCACGATACACTGCACACAGAAAAAAGCATGTCCAGGCTTTTCTTCCATCACGTAAGTAAAGTGGACCCGCCAGATCCACTCCTGTGACTTCAAACACTACGGTGTCACGCACTCTGTCTTCAGGTAATATTGGCACAGACCGATAAAAATGTGTGTCCGCAAATCGCTTGCACACAGTGCATTTCATAACAACAGAACGAGCGGTTCTCCTACCCTTTACAATCCAGAACCTCTCTCTAAGTAAGCTCAAAAGACCCTGCACTCCTACATGGTTTGCCTTGACATGTGTCTCGTGAATCAATCTGGTGACCACTGGATGATCAGAAGGCAATAAGGCTGGATATCTGAAATCTGACACATCCTCCCGTTCCGATATTCGTGTTTTCAGACGTAGAACATATTTGGCATCCACAAATAAATTCAGAGACTTGACAGGTCCATATTTCGAATCTTGAGAGGATTCTTACTTAAAAAAGCTAATGACAAGGACTTCGGCCTCATCCACTTCAATGGCACTAAGATCTTCCCTTGTCTTCGATTGCCTTCTACAATTACAAATTAATCTAAGCACCCATCCCAAATGACGGAGAATTTTGTGGAACTGAGAGAACAATCGGTAATACCACTCACCATCGGTGTTCACATTTGGTAAAGTTGTGACCGCACCTTTTTTTTTTCCTGGTAGACAACTTCTTCATCAGCAGAAACAATTTCCATATACCATTGATCTGGAGGCAGCTTTAGCCATTCAGGCCCCTCCCACCATATCACCTGTATCAATTTCTTAGCAGAGCATCCTCGACTGGCTATATCTGCTGGGTAAGGTGGAACTAAAACGTGACTCCATTCTTCTTTTGCCGTCAATCGTTTACTCTATTGAGCCTTATTACGTACAAAAGTATCCCACTGCTCCTCTCTTTGTATCCACGCTAAAACTGTACTTATATCACTCCAGAAACATAAGTCCGAAACGATCAAATCTAAACGTTCCACTTTGAGGGAAAACCGTCTAGCCCCAATATTAGCCGCTAAGAGCTACAGACGTGGTATAGTGATCATCTTGATAGGCACTACCCTGGCCTTAGCCTGAACAAGTTGAACTTCAATACAAAGTTCAGTCTCCGATCTCAAATACACAACAGCACCATAAGCATCTTTACTGTCATTGCAGAACGTGTGAAGACTATGCTTCGCGTTCTTCTGAGTGATATATTTGGGAATTTCAATTTTGTTCAAACATTAAAGTCCCTTAGTCTATTTCACAAACCTCTCTTTTTCTTTTGTAGGTACTTCTTCATCCGAGCCTAATTTAGAGGCCCACATCTGTTGAATTAACAGTTTCGGGAACCATGTTACAGGAGCTGTGAAACCATTTGGGTCATACAATTTATGAGCAACATACAAAAATTTTCTCTTAGTCACACTCTGAAAATCAATTAGAGGAATAAAGACTGAATTTATGGCCAACATATCAGTTCCACGCTTCCAATGCAGACTTAAAACAGGTGACACTTAATAATTGTCAACTTCAGAGCTAGAATATTTCCATCCTCTCAGCTCATATTTTGCTTCAAGCAACAAAGCAGTTGATTCTGTCATAAACTGATGTAGCTCGCTCGCCTCATATACATAAAAACCCTTCTGATAATTTTTAATTGTTTTCTGATAATACATGCTAGTCCCAAAACAGTTCTTTTCACAATCTCTCAAGACCAAGTCTAGATTGTGTTCAATGACAGCTCCTAACAGAAAAGGACTGGGTGAAAAACCGAAAACCACCCGTGCATGTCTTAGGACTAAGCTTTCCCAATTTGGTGTTTCCCACAAGAACCGTACGAAATCTCGATCTCGTTCACAAAGTCCAATCTGCAAGACAGCTTTCTTTATATCAGCAATAGAACCAATAGCTCCCACTCCGAAGCGAAGCAGGAGAGACGGAATACGTTCAATCAAGTTCGGCCCTTCCTCTAAGCAATCATTCAGCGAAGTACAGGAATTGATCTTTGCTGAGGCATCAAACACGGGATGAATCTTCGTGATACCCTGTTCCTTGATCACTGGTTGGTGGGGAAGAAAATTTCCCTCATTACACTAAGAATTAACCACTTCTTCTATGATTCCCTCTCTCTTACACTCTTGAAACACTTCTGTGTGGGCTCTTTCTACTTCAAGAGATGTCAGTTTCCGGAACGTTGTTTCCAGACGTTTCTGAGCTATTGTGAAATTTAAAGGGAGAGGGTGGTGTCCTTCCACCCATGGAAGTTCAACCATGTAACGACCATCCACATCCCGTTTGACAATTTGTTTAAAATGTTCTAATGATGTTAATTCTAATTTAGCATTTGTCCTTCGCTTCTATGAGTCCTCGATTCCCAGAACATCAAGATCCCAGAGTGTGGAAATAAATATATCTTTAGCAAATAAAGAAGTTATGGTCATGGTATGCGAAAATAGCCTCTTACATGGAACCCTGCCCAGTAGCTTCCATCCTCCATAGGTGTTCACAGCTACCAAACCACCATTAAGAATGACTCTTTCGCCTGTTAGTATGTTTCACGCAAAATCACTCCCTATCAAAACTTCTACTGGTCCAACCACATCATTTATTTCTATACCCAACAGTTTTATTTCTCTCTGACACAAATCTTTTCTTGCAGAAGGCACAGAACCACGTATTTTGTCATAATCTGAAACTTCAAGGTTGAATAAATAACGGTTTTTAATGTTTATCAAATGGATTTGAAAACGATTGTGTGAAACTTCACCTTACGTATTTCCTCCAAACAAAGCATGATCAATACTTTCTTCACCTATTGATGTGTATCCCATTTGTCCTACCACTTTCTACAGAATGTATGATCTCTAGGATCCCGTAAGTAGCTAGAATGGCGATTCAATCCCATCTGCTGTGATTGGCCAGGTTCTGTCACATGACCACGAACCTCACTCTCTTATTGTTTGTTGGTTTTCCCCCTCCCCTCCCCCTGACCCCGTTTCCGGTGTTCCCGATATGTTGGTTTTTGTTCCAAACATTTCGTTACTTGTATTTTTTTATTTTATTTGTTTTTTATATATGCTCATTTCTTTTTTATTTGGGCTCAATGATTATTTATGTAAGATAATTAGTTATTTATTTCTGGGTAAATTGGGATGGAACGTTGGATTTATTTATTGGCGTCCAGTCAACGGCGCTGGGTACTCCTCCTTCGGCATCGCTAGTGAACGCTGGGACTATCTTCTCTGGCCAGCCTCTTATCTAAGAGTGTGACCACCGAGCAGCTGACAGCGTATCACGGCCATAAGACCCCTTTCACTTTTCCTTCACTTCCGAAACTCATTACATCACTACGGCACAAAACGAGCTAGTTTACAGTGACTTCTCCCTCCCTCTGTTGGACTGCCTTTCACTTACCAAAACAAAGAGCACGAATCTCTCCTGATGACCGTTTGGGGTAGAGTATGATAAATTGTTCGCTTGCCTTGAGACACCTTTCACGTCCTCTCACTCCCCCCTCCTACAAGGCATGTGTCGCAACCCCTTATGTGGTAATGAGTATTCCGGAGTCATCTTCGCAATTTTGCAACCCCCTATGTGATAAGGGTTTTCCCTGATAACAGGCGCCAGTTTGGCGGGTCGACAAGACAAGTCGGGACACAGCCTTGAATGATGTCGCAATGGGTTTTCCCTAATAACTGGCACCAGTTTGGCGGCTCAACGAGACAGAAATATATCGTGACCTTGAAACTGTGAGCTAGGTCATTGACTCTGGCAACCCTCCCCTCGGCAATGGGTTTCATCCCGGTGATGTCGCAACTAGTCATCGCAATGTCGCAACTCCCTATGTGGTAATGGATTTTTCCAGGTGATGTCGCAACTAGAGAGAATTGACACAGTTATAATTATCCAAAATGAGGGGCCTTGGAATCCTCAGTTAGGGACCGACATCCCCCACCACAAAATTATCCTAAAATTGGTTGTTTGGTATCGTCCGTCGACATGCGTGGCTGAAGGTATCCGTCATGTACCGGAGGAGTAAGGTAGTAATGTTCCAGAGTTTACGTGGATTGAGGGAGATTAGAAAACAACCCCAGTTCACCCGAGTTTGATTCTAACCCACGACCTCCCCCATCATAAATGTATGAATGTCACGTACACTTTCTGGCAAAACGTGTGGTAAGGATGATTAAGAAAATTTTCCGGAGGGAGAAATACCTAAAGTTTACACGCCGGGGATTTGATTACTACATCCACCAGAATTAGTTGAGCCTGGCATTTAGATGGTGTACACACTGAGATTCTACCTCGATATCTTTAAACGGTCGTAGTCCCTGCACCCCCACCATTTTCTAAGGGGGGTTTGTCGGTCTAACCGATTTTTAAACCAGGTAGAAAATGCACACGCATTTGCTTCAAACGTCGATCACTCTGTCATCACCCGTCTAGAACGAATTATATCATGCGACCATCGATGCAAATATAAAATTCATTGTGAAGATAGATTGCTACACAAGGACCTAGTTTTTTTTTTGTTTTTTTTTGCCAATTATGGAGTTCAAATATGGTCGGATAAATTAATGGTTGCATTATCTACCTTCACGCAAATAAGGGCACAATTACTTATTAACTCATAACTAGCAATCCCACACGGCGTTGCTAGTGACCCACTGTGGTATTGTGCTAAAAAATATCCTAAATAAATTTTTTAAATCCTGCTGCATTTGGACCTCCTCCTGTACACCTATGTTAAAAATTTCAGATCTCTACGTCCCGTAGTTTTGGCTAAGCATCGCATCAAACACACACACAGACAAAAACTTCCTTTTATTATTATTGATTCCTGTTCCATTAATATAAATATGCGGATAGCCCAG
>CABFOV010002873.1:60116-75614 GCA_902141375.1 Timema poppense | reverse complement strand
TCATTAAGGATCAAATAAAGTGATTAGAAGTATAAGCGCCAGAAAAAGGTTGCATACCAAGACCCTTGTGTGAGCTAACTGAGGTTAGCTCGGCACACAAGTATGATATAAGAGAGACCCTCCTGTGGGAGTGGCAATCAGACTTGGAAGAGAGTATCACAGGTAGAAGGACATTCTAGTTATTTTCAAACGTACAAGAAAGACTTAGAATGAAGCATCTTCAACATTCCCAGATACTTGTCCACTATATCACAGGGCATGGCCCATATCGATGGACCCTCTTTAGGATTAACTTGAGTGAAACCAGTATTTGCTGTTGTGGATGGGAGACAACACAAGTACATGTGACCTTTGAATGTAAATTTACGGAAAGGGGAAGAGCGGAGCAACTAATATATATACAGGCCAATGCCAAATACCATATATTGAGGGGTGTGGACCGGTGGAGCTACCTCGATGAGGTAGCGGACAGGTTATCGAAAGCAGAAAGGGACAGACATATGGATGAACTAAAAGAAGAAGACAAAGACAGAACCAAACCTTGAGATAAAACAGACAGGAAGAAACAACTGAAGAATAAGGGACAAGTGAAAACGAGGAAGACGAAGAAGGAGGAGAAACATTATATTTAGGTGAAACGTTTCCAAACTATTGAAACAAATAACAGAAAGTGTAATAAAAGGGAGGGTGGACTTGATTTTGATGGACTCTAGATATATCTAGAGCTCTAGCCGAGGAAAGGCGTCTCAGGGATACCAGTGATGAATATCGCTGATGAACCAGATCCACCTGGAATACCGGCTAGGAGAGAAGGAAAGTAAGCGGATACATATGAGTCTTCAGAAGTGGTTCCTTACTCGCAGAGCCCTGCCGGCTTGGAAACAAGCGCGACGCTGGACTGGAGCTATCGGGCAATCCAGGGATGTCGACTGGCCACGGTAGGAATTGGCCAGAGAAGAAGAAAATTGAATGGGACTCCCTACAAGGAAAGATATAAACTAATTGTGTAGACAACGGCACTAGGAATAGTTTAGGTTATGTTAGATTTAAGTCCAAAGCAGGAATGTCAATATAAAAAAAAAGTCTATAGTCAAATAACTGTAATAGGGAAAGCCGGACGAGTATAGTTATAAGTTATAATAATCTAAATAATGGTATTGATATATGGTAGACAGAGCTGCTATCAGGCACATTTCACGGTAAATTTTTAATTATCAATAACAGGACAAGTAGTTTTAATATTAGTATATGTTTATATTCCAGAAAGTTTATATATAAACATTTTTGATTAACTGTTTAGAAAGCATATTGTAAAATTAACTGAGCAGAAAATGACCTGATTTATAGTAAAATAAGATGTCAGAACAAATGTATAGTGAAATTGAAAAAAAAAGTCTGTATTGATGACTCGTTTCCCTATGTCCTTAAGGCATTGTTTACTATGGCGAGGTGTGGGCTCTATTATTCTATGTCAATATGACGTAGTTTTTGAGTGTAAGTACTGCTGACTTGTTTCCCTTTAAGCATTGTTCACTATGGTGAGCTTTGAGCTTTATTATTCTATGTCCATGTGACGTATTTTTTATTTGTCAGTAGGATATTATGATGAGCTTTGATCTTTATTGTTCTATGTCCATAAGACATAGTTTTTGTATGTCAGCTATACTGACTCGTTTCAATATACCCTTAAGGCATAGCTTATTGCTTTAACAACTATCTTTCTATGTTTATTAGGCTTAGTCGCAAATATTAGGGTGATGATTAGAATCCTTAGATTATATGACCATGCTGTGGCTATTTTAAAGAATAGATCTAAATAATGGAGGATACAAGGTTTTCTATTGCTTTGTTTCACGACCAAACTGGTCCTGTATCTGACATTTGTCTCTGGTGTGTCTAACTGTGTACTGCTATGCGGTGCGTTACAATTAGATATTTTATTTTGTTCGCCATGACACCAGGTGAGTCATGCTGAATACAAAATTAAAATAATGGACTGGGATTAACGACTCCTTCACAACCGACAGTAAAGTTATAATGTGTCAAGCTTGCAACCAAAATATGGGACGTTCCATTAAAATCACAACTTTACACACTTCGTACGAGAGAAAAATCTGAGTTATTCGAAGAATTCTTTTCTTTTTAAACAAAGGTGCAGGTGCCTTCATTCCAGATAAAGAAACTAATTCCTTAAGGACTTGTGTAGTGCAATGATAATTACGAATATCTCATATTTTATATTCCAAGGTTCTGAATTTGCATCCTTTCTGTGACAATAATGAAAGCGATAAATCCCTGATCAATCAATACTCAGAATTATTCGCATATATATTATGAAGAAACAATGGAAAGGATAATAAACTACATGTGCGATGCCTTTATCTGGGTCGCTGTGGATGAAATCACAGTTGCTTAGAGTAACTTTGTTGTGAACCTTGTGGTTAGTAAGATAGTTCCTAAGGATATTTCCAAACCATATTTGATTTACTGAGAAGTGTTGGAACATATGTATCATTTTGTAAGATTCGTGAATAGTTAATTTAAACTAACGTAGAGAAGGCCCTGGTGTTATATTTGGATGCCATGGCGTATATAATGAAAATCGCAAGTGCCTTGAAGTTGTTATATCCTGATATCCATCTTACAATTTTGTCTCATGGACTACATCGTATTGTTGAATACATTAAAGTACAGTTATTCCAAAAGAATAGATTAATTTCTGTGACAAAAAAAATAGACCTATTGGTGAAAGTCCCATATAGAGTCAGAACTTACTAGTGCACTTGCCTCTGCAATTAGTTTTAACAAGCTGAGCAACAAGGGTAAAACAACCAACTTCCACTATGAACAATTTAGAGTTATGACTCTTACTGCATGAACATAGTACTATACTAGCCATAGTACTAGCCATTACACTAAAACACATTTCTTTCAATATAATACATTTTAAATCAACAATGGTATTTTAGTGACAGTTTCTAAAATAAGGTATAAAATCTATAAAAATATTTTATTTCCAAAATCTTTGGCTACTTGGTTTTAGTCTTTTGTGAAATCAAAATATATTTTGGAATTCTTATTTTCATTGCTATAGTGTGCTTTGGTAGAATCTATTGGCTCTTGAAATATGCAATCTTAATAAAATCTAGTTAATTTTGATTCAATATCAATTTTCCAAATATCATCATCTTTTTCTAAACTTTCGACTTCCAAATATTTTTTTTTTGTCCATACGAAAAGTAAAGAGTATTTTCGTTGGGTGATGTGAGGATATTAATAATTATATTAATGAAAGGAGGATAAATAGATTCCATTCATAGCATATTAATACGTGTAATTTCCATTTAATATTACTAGTCACAGTAAGTTAATTAGAGAAATTAGGATTCGAAAAGTGTGAGAGAGAGAACGTTGTGATCAAAACTCATTCCAGAGAGAGGGAGGGTTGTGTTACGATTTCAGTATTTGAATACGTAAAGTTGAAATCATTTAAGAATTTTTTAAATTAAAATTTTTAAAAGCTTGCCCTTAGGGTGAAAATGAAACTTTATTTTGTAATGTTTTGCTTTGAAGGGACTTGTATTCAGCGCTGATTCAAGTCAAGTTTAGTTGAGGTAATTGAGTGTGTGATGTCTACACTTCCTTTTTTCTGAGACCAACCCAGCTTACTCAGGATGGATGTCGTTGAGACAGGCTGTATCTAAATAATCCGTGGATCCTTGCCAAGGATATAGCATAATATCTTGTACAATTTGTTCCTTAAATGCTTGATGTTTTTTCACTTTTGTGAAATAAAATTCACCTAGTCCATGAATTTATACTATATTTATTGAAATTGATCTATGCAATTTACAATATTAAACAATGCTTTGAGACACACGGGGGAGAAAAAAAATTGTAAGTCCTTGCTGGAACTACCAATATTTTGTATTATCAATTAATAGGTGAATTCTACCAACACTCGTATAGTTATTTTACAGTAAATAGGTAAAAAAAATGTTTTTTTAGAAGTATTTTACGTCCCCTAAAAATATAAGTTTCATGCTCTTTTGGAGGCCCAGTACAACCCTGGTCTACTTGATGAATAGCATATAGTTTCCTAATAATTCGAAAGGCTACGCTGACCTCAAAAAGTGAATTAATATAGATGCATAACATTAATTGTACTTTTTAGAAAAATATTTAATCTTCGATACAAAATAAATTTAAATAACTTAAAAATTTGTGTCGAGAGTCATAATAAGCTACGTCAACTTGCACAACATTCCAATTTAATCCAATTTTGGTATTGAATATTATTTTATCACAGCTATGGTTTTATAGTTATATTATTTTTTAACATTTATTTAAAGTGGTTTATCATATTTAACGTAATATATTTCTCTTTATTGTTTAACCAACACTTTAACTATGTCGACAGCACTTGTGCTTACTATGATAAGGGTCCCAGTTTCGATACCAGGTGGAGTCTTAATTTACTTTAGTAAACTGTTACGTATTACATAGCTAAAAGCTAATTTGTAAGTCATGTGCGGATATAATCCTTGTTTTCATAAATTGCACGTTAAAAATCCCCAATGAATAAAAAAATTAAATGATATATTTTATGAAATAATATTGATGTAGGTTCACTTTCTAGCTTACAAAGATTTTTTTTAAGACTCAGTAAAAAAAACATCTGAAATATTCGAACTGGTCCTCTGGACCAGTTTCAAGGCCATTAGTGTTTTCCTGTCAAGCGAACAATAGGATCACCGAGTCTTGGGTTCTAACGAGAAACTTCACCTCTCTCTTGGCTTGAGTAGGTGTGGTGGGGGTTTCCACCCCTAACTTGTAATGAACCTACATTTATGTAACTAATGACAGATTTCTAGCCAAGGGAATAGGTTTACGCGATTAAAAATATTTTATTTGTAAACTACACACTAAACTTAAGATTATATGTTTTTTTTTTAAATTCAACCATTTTCATAAATGCGTCTTTGAGTTAATTTTTAAAATATACGCATAAAAAAATTAATTATATAATTCAATATCAATTTAGAAAATGCAACCACACCTTAAATATAAGCGCTTATGTATGTATATATATATTTATACATATATGTAAATATATATACATAAAACTATATATGATTAAATGGCATTTGGAGCTCGAAATTATATTTCCTCATTTACAAAAGTACGCTATATATTCATATCTTGATCTAGATCTATCTAGTCCATTTCACTTTACCCTATCCCTATTTTGAACTAGTTTCAGATATAACACCTCACTATACCTACACTTTATGTCATCTTGAGCTAGTTCTATCAGTGCACCTCCTACTCCCTATCTCTTTCAGGTCAATTCTAATGATATCCTCCCATCTGCCCCTAGGTCACCCCAATGTTATCTTCTCAATGGCCTTGTCAGTCAATACACTGAATATGCTTCGATATATTTAAATTCACGCTAAATGTCCTGCCCACCGTAATCTATGAGACTTGATTATCCTAGCAATGTCTTGTGATTAGTACAAGGTATGCAACCCATCATTATGTTACCTCTTCTACTCCCCAGCTTACACATTCCATTTTGGACCAAATATATTCCTAATATATAATACGATTTCCAACACCATAAATGTTTTTTCTTCATTTCCCGACAATATTCTTTTCCTATTATCAAATATAATATAGTTTTTACTAGTTAAAATAGTTACTTAATATTTTAAATCATAAATCTTGTAAAAATGTATGTTGTTCTGAGTAATCATCAAATTATCGTCCCTATTTTGTGTTCTTTCCGTGATCATATACTTGGTCTTTTCAGCGTTCCCTTCAGAGCCTTTTTCGATACTAGCTTTAATATAATTTCCACATTTATTGCAACAGCTTCCTTACTATTGCTCAACAATACTAAATCATTACGTATCCTGATAGCTGCATTGTACCCTTTAATATATTTACTGGAATTAAAATATATACATATTATACTTCCCCGTGAATTGTGTTCACTCTACCGTTTAAACACATTAACAATATCAATCGTTAAGAATGATAGACAGATTTTACATGCCTAATGAATTTAAATATCTAAGGGCAATTTTAATTACCAATAACGATATTAAATGGTAAATTAGATTGATAATATGGCCAGTAAGTTGTTAACATCTTTCCTGCTGTCAAGAAATGTAAAACTCAGAAAACATAAATAATAATTTTACCAGTTGTTATTTATGGTTGTGAGTAATCTAGTACGGCGTATGGTTCCACTACGTCACACCGCGAGATAGTATTGTGATTTCAATTCCCCTACATTCCCCTGTTTGGCTGCTATAAATNTCACACCGCGAGATAGTATTGTGATTTCAATTCCCCTACATTCCCCTGTTTGGCTGCTATAAATAGCCCCTCCTTCCCCCTTCTTTTGACCCCCTCCTCCTGGCCATGTCTTCCCATCATCCCCCGACCACCCCCCTGGCCTACCAACCCAGGACATGTTGGTTCTTGATGATTAATTATTAATGATTGTTAGTTAATTATTGTTAATTGATTATTGTTAATTAATTAATTGTTAGGATAGAGGTGTTGGAGTTATTATTCATTGATTAGGGCGTTGTAGTTCATTAGAACCTCGCGCTACGGCTGTAGGGGGTAGAATGAACATTAGCTCTTCTGTCGCAAAGCTCTGTCCCGGAAAACGTTGCATGAACATCGCGCTATGGCTGTTGGGGCTAGAGTGTGATAAATGGTTCCCCTGCCTTGAGACCCACCCCTTCCTCCTTCGCAACCCTGGCGCCAGTCTGGTGGGTCGACAAGAAAAGTCAGGACAAGAATAGATCGTGACTTCTGCAACCTGGGTTTTCCCAATGACGTCATCGCTACCAATGGGTTTTTTCACCACTAGAGAGCATTGACACATCTCTAATTATGCACAATCAGGGGCCACGGAATCATCAGTTTGGGGCCACTATCCCCGTTACAAATGTCTACTAAAATTGTTTGTTTGGTATTGTGTTTCACAATGCACGGATGTGTGTATCCGTCATGGACCGGAGGAGTAAGCTAGAATTGTTCCAGAGTTTATGTGGTGTGAGATAGGGAGCGAGATATGAATCCACTACCTCCAACCGCCATAACGTGTACCCGACCCCAATAACTTTTAAACAACAAAGATATTTAATGTTTCCATATATAAAAATTCATAAGTAATACAATTATTTAATGGCCGTAAACATATTTCGACGAAATAATATATAACAAGGCTAAATACATGATAAAAGTTTGCCAGAATAGATCGTGCGCCAGGTTGGCGTACAGACAAGACAAATCAAGACAAGAGCCTGGGTTTTCCCTGGCACCAGCATGGCAGCCCAACAAGACGAGTTGAGACGAGAATAGATATTGAGGTCATTGACACTGGCAAGATGTTTTCCCCGGTGCCAGGTTGGCAGGCAGACAAGTCGAGACAAGAATAGATCGTGACCCTGTTATCTCGTGACGTCGAACGAGGGAGGGAGGGTATAAATAGGGGCGCCCACTCGGTTTTATATTTATAAGCGTTTGTAGATCAGCTCAAGATGGATAAGTTACAGCAGCTGGTAAATATTGTTGACGCCGTGCAGACCGTAAAATTGTGTGATCTAACCGTAGATCAAAAGTACTCATTGGATAAATTAAAAGCGGTCAATACAAAGTTCGGGAGACTCCTAATAGCCTATCTAGATGGCGAGTTTTGTGTATATTTACCCAGTCGTTTTGGTACTCTAACAGATGAAGACGTGTGTGAACTGAATAAAGAAAAACTGGTATTCATCTGCGCCGGAGTAAAACCCGGTTCACCTACCATTGTGAACGTTGAACGCGTTTAATAGGCAAGCAGTTAACAACAACAACTACATAGGGCAGCGGAGCAGTTAATGCATGTGCATCGTGGACCTTACAGAACGTTTAGCTCTCAGGTACGCTCACCATGCTTAGCTCCGGCTATATTAATTTAATGTTTGTGGGTTATACGATACAGGGGCATGCCTATATGACGTTAGAGAATGTCCACAGTGTGGCAGTGAGCGATAGACATGTATTTTACAAAGTAGAGGAGCGAGGCTACATAGAGCTTTACGACTATACCTGTCACACGATAATAGCTATGGAAGTACTACCCGACGAGAGAATCGAGGAAAGGAATATGTTCTATATGACGTGCGCCGTGTATAATTTCCGCAAGGGGGACATTGTGGCTGTGTTGTCCTGACCGCTACCACCACCCTTCCGAATTCTGAACCACCCGCCACCTTCCTTCACGACGCCACCACCACCGCCTCCAGATACACAGTTGTACACAGCCCCAGAGTCAACCGAGTACCCGCCACCAGAGTCGTCTACCTATCAGGCATCTTAGTCGCCCGAGTACCCACCAACAGAGGCGTCTATCTACCAGTCAGTAGAGTCACCTGCGTGCCCACCATCAGAGGCGACTACCTACCAGGCGTCAGATTCACCGGCGTACCCACCATCAGAGTCGTCTGTCTACCAGTCAGCAGAGTCACCTGCGTGTCCACCCCCACCGGAGGAGAAAAAGTCCTAAGAACCCGTAAATCTCGAGGATTTAACAGAAATTATTCAAATGTTAAAATTATAGGTGAAACGCCCGCCGACAACACACTCAGTCTGGGCGGTTTCGGTAACGTTTTCCTTCCAAAGTCAATCTATTATTTAGATTGTAAGAGCTTTAAATCTAAAGCAAGCTGTATGCTATATCTTGGAGGACAAAGTGTGGTGTTTAAAAGTGAATCAATAAACTAGACGTACTCATGTGTTTGTAGCACGCTGCTGCCATCATCGGAGCTAACGGCGACATTTTGAAAAAAACGTTAGAGTTTGTGAGTAGAGCGAGTGTTTATTTCTTTTGCTACATCACAAATTGACATTATGCCATTTAAATGCGGCAGATCCTACGCAAAGCTCACCAATCTTATTCGGAACAAACATAAAACACCTCAAAATTCTGCTCACCAGAATACGTGTTGGGACGAAGAAGTATTATGCAGGGCGTTAGACCTGAGGAATACAATCGTGTCGTGCTTAAACGAACTTGAGAAAAACAAAAGTTATAACGTTGTGCTATCGGAAGACACCACCAATGAACCTAATGTTATTGTGCTTGAGTTTGTTGGAAGAGTAAGATTGCCAGGTAAAGACTGTGGAGACACTGTCAGTATACGCTCTAGCGCCTCTCAACGTGTCTTGAACTATTTTGGAGGAGGCACCTACTCATTTTATAGATGGTTGATGTATTTTATATGTATTGGTCAAAAGATATAAATAATATTGCTGCTTGTTGTTCTTGTAGTTAGGAATGTTTTAAATTAATCAATTGCTGATTGTCAATAAAAAACTAGCAATAAAATGACTCCTACTCATTTTCTAGATGGTAGATGTCTTTTATATGTATTGGTCAAAATACCTAAATAATATTGCTGCCTGTTGCTGTTATGAATGTTTTAAATTAATCAATTGCTGATTGTCAATAAAAAACCTAACAATAAAATGTAGTTATTATTTTTTAATCCTTAAAATAAGTTGGTTGGAGAATCAAAGACCGTAAGGAGACGGAAAATATTTTGTTGTGACTTGGATTGCTACCCAAAGAGAAATTAAAATGGTTAAATTGTTCATCTTATCCATATTAAAATTATAGTTATATAATATATATATGTATATATATTTACGAGTATATCTTACCCCTTAATGTGAACAAACCAGCACACGTACTAAGATGCATAGGTAAAAAATATATGCAAGCCAAATATTTCAGGGTTATATTCTCGTGTCAAAGTGTCATATTTTTTCAGAATATAATATATATTAAAAATGTTGAAAACTCTTTAGGAGAAAGTGCTACATATAAACATTGTTTTAAATAAAGGAGGCAGCAGCTTTCTCATCATGGCGTGTAAAGCGTTAGGAAGTCTTCCCACTTCGACACATGTCCAGAAAGAATGAAACAGACACAAGAAATTTAATACCTGCAAAAATATGTTGATATAATGATATATGTACATTTACTAAAACATCACAAGTAATACACTTATGAGGATCGTGAAATTATCTTAAATTAAATATGTTGTTACATTTTAAATATGAAATTATATACGTTGACATAATATATAGCATTTACATAAAACAAATTAGTCACTTAAACAGCAAAAAGAACTTTAATGTCCGCAAAAATATGTTTTTATAATAATATATTTACTTTTTTACAAAAAAATTAAAAGTAATACACTTATGAGGATCTTGAAACTATACACGCTGACATAATATATAATACTTACACTAAAAACTAGTCACTTAAACAGCAACAAGAAATTTAAAGTTCTCAAAAATATTATGATATAATAATATATTTACTTTTACAACAAAAAAAACTCACTAATATTACACTTATGAGGATCTTTAAATTTTTTAAATTCAGATGTTGTTACGTTTTAAATATGAAACTATATACGCTGACATAATATATAACATTTACACTAAACAAATTATCCCCTTAAACAACAAAGAAATTTAATGTTCGCAAAAAATATTTTGATATAATATATTTAACATATTCAAAAACCCGCCTCGGTGACGTAGTTGGTTAACGTGCTTGACGTATTGAGCTCGACTACTGAGGACGGGGGAGATCGAGGTTTGAATATCGGTCGGGTGAACTGGGGAGGGGGGTGTTCCTAAATGGTTTTCCACTTGATGATTATGGTCTCTTTTTCAACAAGTTTATGAAGAAAGGTATCCACAACATTTTTACCAGTATAGACAATAGGAGGTTTCACACATTTACCTTCGGAATCGACTATTACATATGCAAATCCTGATGGCGTATGCTTCGTCATTTTTTATAGTTGATGAGTGATCAGGGTGTGCAGACTGAGCTTATAATCTATATGGGCTTGTATTTCTAGGATAGGAGGGAGGTGCGAATGTAGACGTTAAAACACAAACATTACAGTTTTTACAATATTTATTTAAATCGTAAAAAGTATACACACAGTGAAAAGTATACTGTGAATATTTACAATATATATTTATTAGCATAAACATAACAATTTTACAATATTTATTTAAATCATGAAAAAGTATATAAACATTTAAAAGCATACTGTGAATACTTACAATATATATATTTATTAGCATAAACATAACAGTTTTACAATTTTTATTTAAATCATGAAAAAAGTATACACACAGTTAAAAGTATACTGTGAATATTTACAATATATATATATATATATAAATGTATATTAACACAAACATAACAGCTTTTACAATGATGAAAAGTATACTGAGAATATTTACAAAATAGGGGGAATAGTGGCCTCGGTACTAAATAATGATATATACATAAAGACGGTTTTCAATTTAAAATAAAATAAATATATATATATTTATACAAACATTTTATTGTATATATTTGAATAGATTAAAAATAAATATATATAAAAAAAGTTTATTATATTTGAATAGATTTAAAATATATATATATACAAACATTTTATTATATTTGACTAGATTTAAAATATATATATATATACATATACAGTTTATTATATTAAAATATATACAAAAGTAGTAATAGGGTGACTATATCCGATTTTCATGCCGAGGGAGTATTGTGATTTTGGAATGACGTATTTGACGCCGGCCTGTGTGTGTGACTGTATGGTGACGTCACGGAATTCATTTAATCTAGACGTCACATTATTTATCAGATTTGAATGAATTATAAGATTAAGTTCCAGGTACAGTGACTCCATAAGATAATTAATTTGCAGTAGTGTGTACGTTTTTACAGTGACGTCGTAAGATAATTAATTGTGGTTGGAGAGGGTATCTATGCTAGAGATATTTAAATAATAGTGACAGTATAACGTCTTGTTACAGTGACGTCATGATGATAGTAATGTGTTTTCGGAGTGACGTATTAGGCGTAACCCTATCAGATTTGAATGAATTATAATAATTATGTGCCGAGGTACAGTTAATGCATTATGACAGTAGGAATATTGAATTATTAATGACGTCATATTTAATTATACACTAAAAAGTTATATTGTTCTTACTACAAATATATAATTTAAATGAGAGGGAAATATTGCTAGAAATGAAAAAATAAATACAGATTTTTCATATTAAATTATAATAAAAATATATACATATCTCACATATAATTTCATATAATTGTTATATTGTATACATAAAACAATTATTAACGGATACTAATTACATAGTATAATTAAAGACTTGTAATTATAAAGAGTATTTAGGATTTAATTTTATTTCAATTTTTAACCAGTATTATCAAAGATTAAAACTATTAACCAGACGGTACAATCCTAAGCTTGATAGAATTGTCATCCCCAATTCCATCATAAATTAATAAAGACTTTGATTTATTAACAAGTTCTATTTGCTCTATTTTTTAGATTTTGGAAACCTTTTTAGGCAGGAAAAAAAAGATGTTATATTTTAAATAGGCTTTTACATAAATACCTCTTGCAAACTTAGTATCTCTTTCGTCAAAAGATATAATATGTAGTTTTGTGTTCTCCTTTAAGCTTCGAAGAGAAATATATTGAATGTCGGTCTTGGCTGAGTTGAACTCCTTTAGAAACTTTTCCATAACTTGAAAAAATCAAACAAACATATTATAGAAATAATAATACAGATACTTTTAAAAAAATTTAAAAAAACAATATAAATTACCTTGATGTACTCTGCTGAAGGTTTATCTGCACTCAGATCAGCCCGCCTAGCATGTAGGTTGATCGTATGCGTCTCAGAAGCGACGGGTGGATTGAATTCTAATGCCGTGTCTTCCCAATTGTACAGGCACTCTAAGTGCGTTCGATACCAGTCACTTATATCTTTACAAATCCGTTTTGACCCACATGCGTTTTACTTTTTAAGTGAGAAAATCATTCAGAACTACAATAATGAATCGTACGTTCCATGATTGATTCTACTAAAACATCTACTATGTAGAAAAAATGAGGCAATAGGTATTACGCCAATTCAGCTTTTGTATGGGCATACCCTACGCCGACTTGTAGAATGGAGATTCTCCAACATAGATCATCAAGATGGCCTCAAAGATCACGACGTACTAGATGAGCCTACCAATAATCCCCAGCAGAGACAGGAGAAAGCAAGAAGTCACCAAAAACAGTATCAACAACTGTATACGCAAGAGCTTAAAAGGAATCAACACAGTTTAAACGTCTCGACCAAGTCCTGGTAAAAACCCAGAACCTTAACAATGCTGTGGAGGGATTCTACGTCGACTTCGCCCCCAAATGAGACGGACCATACACGGTGGAAGAAAGAACAGACGCAGTATACTGGATAACACATCCAGATGGTCAACTAAGGAAGGTACATAGTTGGACCTTCCCCAAAGCCAAGGACAACCCCGGAAGAACTCCCAGAGGCCACGCCTGTTGAACCACCAGCCTCAGATACAAAGCATCGACCCAAAACTCCTTGCAGTGTACTTCGGCCTATACCCAGGCAGAGTTCCCGTAGTTCTGTAGTTATTCCCGTGTCTTATAATTACTCCATTGATGGTTCATTATCGTTTTATTTACGAACCGATAAGTTTGTGTAAATAAGGGTGACCCGAAGTTTTGCCTAAGGGATAGGGAAATTAGTTATAGTTTGAACTTTGAAAAACAATAATAATGTGTCATGCCTGTATCTTGTGTTTAGTATATATCTTCATCACCTTTGTACTTAGTCTTTAAGTAGTTGGTAAGTCAAGTCAATGTTACTTTATCAATCAAGAAGTTGATGCAAGAGCGGTTTCTCGGGTATGGGGAGGTTTTTATCAACCCTCTACTCTTTATTTCTCTGTGTAACGTTCTTACATCCTCCGTCGGGCTCTACCCTTCTCCCCCCTTCTTTGCTCAACCTTTCAGAAACTAAGGTCACTCACTATCCAAGCATCCTCCTCTCTTTCTTCGTGGCCGCTCGGCATTGAACCGAGTCCTCCCGAACCACCCACATAGGGGGGATAAAAAGAGCAGATGGACAACTAATGTGCATCAGTCATCCGTTATACAACTTCTAGCTGGTCAATAACCTTCGGGGAAATAAACCACAATTCAATGTTCACGTATGTTGTCTTTTCTCGCCTAAACGGCTCAACTCAACCTTCATAACTCGCCAAACAGTCCTTCCTGCCCGGTTCACCATGGTGACTCACCGAACCTTCCTTTCTGCTCAGTTCACCGCGGTAACTCGCCGAACCCTTCCCCCCAGTTTTCTTCCTACCACCCTCCAATGGGCCCTATCATAAAAGGATACGTGAGTAATATCAACAATCGAGGATTCCGACAAAGTTTGAAAAAAATCGATATAGATAATTTCAAAAAAATTGAAAACTTAAAAAAAAATCTGTCTTCAGTAAACCACTATCCCAAAAACAATGTCAAAAATGTTATTGTACGATCCCCCTCTTCCTATCTAGCAAATTTAAACAAAATCATTTAGGCTATTTTTAAAATAATTCATATTTTTTATGAATTTGTCATCTGCAAACTACGCTTGAATTAATGTATATCCCCAAAACTGCTATAATATGCTTTTTTTAATTTCAAACAATCCTAATAAACCCATTTGTAACCAAATCATTAAAACTATTTTCACAATATATTTCAAATTTCTAATAAATTAAGTTTTGTAAACAATTTTCAAACGAGTGTCTACCCAAAACAATAAATATACAGCGAAATATTCATGACAAACAATATACTCATTTCAAACAAAATATTTAGCGCCATTATCATATTTTATTAGTTTTCGAGAAACCAGTTAACAGTAAACTACTAATAAATGAGTTCATACCTCCAAAAAATATACAGTACTATTTTCCATGTCAAATACTCTCAAGGTAACTATTTAAAAATATAATCGCTAGGGATTTTTTTTTATATTTCAAATTATAAAAATATTATCATCAAATGGGTGTTCACCCCCTACAAATGTAATCAAAGCAATTCGTCATGTCACAAACTTCCTACTTATTTGGAACTAAATAGTTAGAAACATATTTGGTAAAATATTTCAAGTTTTATCAAATAAGTCATTAGTAAACTACTCATAAATATGTTCTATCCCCATTTCCCCCCCACAACAGGAAACAAGAGTCTTCGTCATTTCACACACTCTCAATATACTCACTTGGAACTAAATCATTATGACAATTTTTAAAATATATTGTGATTTTGAAAAATCAGTGTTCAGTAAACTACCAATAAATTAATTTTTACACAAAAAACAATTATACATTGTAATTGATCATACAAGTCATTATCCAGATACTCATTTTGAAGGAAATAGCTAGGAACAATTCCTAAATAGTTTGAATTTTCAAAAGTTTTCAATTCGTAAGCTATCCTTAAAGGGTCCCCCCCCCCCCCCACCCAACAATACCAATTTCGTCTTTTTATACCC
>CABFOV010002873.1:35250-59957 GCA_902141375.1 Timema poppense | reverse complement strand
CCCCCAAACCAATTATACAGTGTTATCTGCCATGTTAATTAGATACTTCATATGGGGTTTAAACGAAATCGACATAGCCATTTCCGAAAAATTTGGAATTAAGAAAAATAATTCATCAGTAAACTACCCTTTATTGAAGAGCTATGGTTAACAAAAAAAATCGTGGTATAGCCCTATAGAATCTAAATATCAAGTTTGAACTAAATCCATCAAACTGTTTTAATCCATCGTCAGGAACAAACAGAGAGACATGGGGTTGGAAAAAATTGTAAAATCAATTTTTCGGGATTCACAATCACATAAAACTTAAAAATTCATAATAAAATTAAGGTATTTTTTTCCACGATCACAATTTAATACTTTTTCTAAATATAATAAAATAAAAAGCAGTTTAAACATTTTGAAAACATATACTTAGGGACATAACTTTAAAAAATATTTAATTACACATAACATGTTTATAGCTTCATCAAATAAAGTTTTTAATTTATAAAAATCAAGTAAAGATTAAATTCAATTATAAGTAAGTCAAATAGTTGGCTTATATAGTTATATTACTTTTATATAATATTTTGTTTTATTACAATTAAGCATACTTCTCAAACTAACTGACCAAACAATTCTAACAATCAAAACAAAGAAAATACTTGTGAAATCTTTTATTTTTATTATTCGAATTATTATTTACATTTGAAGACATAATTTTCATTTTAAAAAATGGATTAAATAACTTAAATAACTTAATCAATAACTGTAAATAATGGATTAAAAATATAATACTACAACCGCATTAGTAAGGACGTGGACTTAACGTATACATGTTTACAACTAATATTATAATTTTATAACTAAATTGCCAGAATTATTCTAAAATTTTAACATTATATATCAAAATTGACAGCTGCTAATCACACGACTTGTCGTTTGAAAAGAGTTTAGGTGACCAACTGAAATATAAGTAGAAGAAGGGAGGTATTTTAGACTAAATGATTTATAAATAGCAAAACTGAGTATCATAGGTTTCCATTGCTGTTGATAATATTATCTTTTCTGTTCTGTTAGATAACTTTACAAAATTACCAAATGGCTAATTAGTTAGATTAATAATTTTAACATAATTTAAAACATGTTTATTTATATTATTATTAGTTAATTACAATAATAACTGGCTACTGGAGGCTTAAAATAATTCTAGCTAGAGATGTGAGATGGAACTTTTTTTTCCAACTTATCTAAATATATTCCCTTAATATTTTCCAGAAAACATTCTGTATTGGAAATTTATTAATAATTTTCATGGTAAACATTTCCAGTTATAGAAGAAATACACTAAAGATATCCTATGTTTTAAAGTCTACATTTAATTTTAACCCATACTGAGGTCATAAACTCAACAAAAAATATTATAAAATTGGTTACAAAAACAGAGATTATATATTTTATTCTCCACCCGTCTAGGTACCGACAACGGCGCTTGGTGACTGTCACTAACATTTGATCTGCTGTATAGTCCTTACATATATGTTAATTTAATTATATCATAAAAACCTTAACGAATACATCCCCCTGACTTCAAATGTATGAAATATTTACTGAAAAAGGCTCATCTCCAATTGCCTATGCGTTTGGATAGTATTTACATTATATAATTACTAAGATAATTAAAATAATCCTATGATTTGTTTAAATATTTGCTAGATTTTTACCCCTACTTCTCTTCCCTTCCTTGTCCGCCTACACACTAGTTGATGGCTGTATGTATATATTACGGGTAATGTGCAAAATCTGGATAAAGTCAAGATTAGCCGGGAGATTTTGACATTATCCAGATTAAGTCAGAAATAGACAGTAATTTATCTCAATTTCGAACTTATTTGGATAATTTCGATGACATTAGCCAACAAGACTTGGGTAACGATGAATAGTATTTGGAAAACTAAGCACCTATGAATACGGACTATACTTTGGAACGTCATTTTGATATCGGAAATAAACTAACATTCGTTCGAAGTGCCTCAATTTGATTCTTTCTTTACCACTAACCTAAACTAAACAAACATACCCTAAAATCACCTAATATAACCTTGCCTAGCCAAACCTAGCCTAAACAAGCCTAATCTAACCTAACTGACCCAATCTCAATCCTAAGGTTTTGACATTAGTCAAGTGCTGGTGAATAATGTCAATATTAACCAGATAAACATAGAAAAGTAGTATTTAATCACCTCTCGTTCAACATTATCCACGTATTTAGGATAATTTCAACATTATCTGGATAACATTGACTTTATCCACGCTCAAACTTTACCCGCAGCATATATATGTGATAACATCTAGGTTCCATCTCCCCCAATCCAGCCCTTCGCCTACTTATTAGGCCACAAACTGCCCCTTCAAAAAATGTCCCAATTCAAAATTTACCCAAAAATTAATATCTTTAGTCATAGCCCTACAAAAATAAACAAGGATAGAAGAAGATAGGGGGGGTGGGGGTTTAGCTCCCCTTCCTCCCCAGTTCCAGAGCCCCTGGACAACCCCATCTTTATATTTCATGACTGTGTATCTCGTGTGGATCGTAACTTGTAAGGGGAGTTTTGACTTGGAGCTCAATATGGGGTTGATGGCGATAAAGAAGGGAGGGAATGCTAGGAAGAGGGTGAGGAGGGGGGTGTCCTGCACGCAACACGACGTGGATCTGGTTCTTATTACTAAGTCAACGTATTCTGAAAACGTCCCCGACGTCAAAACCCCCCCGATGAATGAGCGTCCTGTTGCGTGGCGTGGAATGAGGAACTATCTTAACACTAAACGAACGTGAAGAGGGTGGAGGGCATAACAGAGTGTATATGAGAAGAGAAAACAAGAAAGAAAATGGAGAACGAAAAACTCTTGTGACCTAAGAAACGTTTTACTGATGTCAAGCTATAAATATCTTTATGGAATATCTTTAAAGCAGCGAGGTGTATTGGTATAATAAGAAAGGTAATACGCCGATCCATCATGAATTAGCCAAGTTTTATGAAAACGTATATATATAACCCATTGTAAATCTCAAAGCTATAGTCCTTAGCTTGATGTGTAAGTTAAATATAATCATTATATAGTCCCTATTTGTTTTGATTTAAGCCTAATTAAGGTTTCTATTCAAAACTTTACTCAAGAAACATCTACATTATTTCTTCTTTTTTATTTTTTTGTGCGTGATTTATAAAAAAAGTGAAAACTCAATTACTTTGTTTTATGCTTGCTTTGCTATCATTTTTGTTAATATTAAAGCCAGGCTATAAATCTCTCATAAATTAATAAAATTATAAACTTAAAAAAAACACCACAGTGCTATTTTTTTCACGCAGTACTTTCATTTATTAAATTTCAAGATAACAATTCAACTTATTTGCCTTCTTAGAAAACATGGATTAAAAACTTGGTTCCTTTCCTTATATCTTCCTGCTGTCACGTGTCATGAAAATTCACGACACTCAAAAAATAAAACTTTTTACCTTTTTTTTCTTTTTTGCATTTTGTGATTGAGTTATAAAACTCCAAATAGGCATCGAACATCACAGAAGATGTAGCGAACAGGAAAAAGATAGAGATAGATTGAAAGAAAGAGTGAAAGAAAAACAACTTAAGTTTTGAAGAGACAAAGTTTTCATCCGGAAGTAATGACTCCATTCATGTCCTTACAACTTCCTCCTATGTAGAAAGTGACTTTGAGACAAAGAACAAAGAATTAGAACTTAAAACTAAAGTAAAAGGAATAAGGAGATATTGAATGGTAGGGATTGATAAAGTTTCTTTGTTTACCACGAGCAAGGGGCTAATACTAAATAAGGGTAATTTAACAAGGAGTTTGTAACGTAACGTAAGGAAATTTATGGGTTGACTCATTTGCAAGTGTTATTGATTTTATTTATAACTAGCAAACATTTAATGAACTATTTCTAGACAGGTTGAATTAAAAATATATTCGTTTGTTTGTCATAATTAAAGCAAACTTAATAATTAATTAGCTATTAGCCACTTTAGTTCAGTCAATAAAATATTGTTTAGAGATGACAGGTTCTAAGAAAAATTAATTTAATAGTCCGTTCAATATAAGAGACATACAAATCTTAATCTGGCTATGCAAGATGGCCACCAACTAGTTCCTTTGGGTATCATCCCCTAGGTTTAACCCCAATACCCATTCCACCTTTACCCACAACATCATAACTTTACCAAAGCAGCTCTTCGCTAACCCTCTTCCCTTACCTCAATTCATCCACACTTTACACAAAGAGCCCATAATTTAAATGAGCCTACGAATATAGAATCAAATCTCCTTATATTCACTCAAGCACGTGTAAGCTTCTCTGTAAATATCATGACCCATAATGGTGAATTCCTCTACCAATACAACCCTCTCACACCCACCCCTTACAAGCACCATCCTCCACAGCCACCCTCCCAAAATTAGANTATAGAATCAAATCTCCTTATATTCACTCAAGCACGTGTAAGCTTCTCTGTAAATATCATGCCCCATAACGGTGAATTCCTCTACCAATACAACCCTCTCACACCCACCCCTTACAAGCACCATCCTCCACAGCCACCCTCCCACAATTAGACTTCCAACCCCATAACGCTATACACCCTTTTACAACTACCAGATAACTCTAGCATTAAAGTCTCCTCCACACCTCCTCATCTTATGCATACCATCGCACTCCCATCCATTACTTCTTACCCCACCACAACCCTCACCCATAATCAAAAACGGTAATTGCCGGTGAAATGCGATGCTACTCTCCTCTCCTACGTTAATAAAAACCACTACACCTCTTACCCCTCCACACCACTCACTCCTCCATCAATGAATACCCGATCCTATAACTCTATATCTGAAGATAATGAAATGCTCTAGACCTCGTGTATAAAACCTAAGATATAAGAAAAGGTGATACCAAAAACATTTTACTCTCTGAATCCTTCCCCTCTCCACCAACCAACCCTTCTTGAAAACGTCCGTGAAGTTGACACCCCCTCCCCCCGCATTTCTAAAAAATCAAGTTTTTATGATTGCAATCATTTGTTCTTCATTTGTTCCGGATTGTTCCGCCAAAAGTTTTGTTTGTTCCGTTTTGATAGGCCCACAAATTATTTGTTTACATTTGGGGGCGCCAACTTCGCGGTAGCCCCTTCACCCCCCCTCCCCCCATCACTTGTAAACATTCCATATTTATTGATCGCAATCGTTTGTTTATCGTTGGTTCCGGATTTTTCCACAAAAAGTTTCGTTTGTTCCGCATTCGTTCTTGCACAAATGAGACGTGAGCCTGTGACGCTTTGTTTACTCGTGAGGGGCCAACTTCATGGTGCCCCTCCCTCCCCAATATTTAAAAAATCAAGATTTTATGATTGCAATCGTTTGTTATTCGTTTGTTTAGGATTGTTCTGAAAAAAATTTCGTTTGTTCCATTTTGATAGGCCCACAAATGATATGTTTACATTGGGGAGGCCAACTTCACGGTAGCCCCACCACTTGTAAAAATTTAAGTTTTTATGATCGCAATCGTTTATTCTTCATTTGTTCCAGATTGTTCCGCCAAAAGTTTCGTATTTTTCACATTATTTCTTGCACAAATGGGTTGTGGAATGTGGCGCTTTGTTTACTCATAAGGGGCTAACTTCACGGTAACCCCACTACTTTTAAAAATCCATGTTTTTATTATTGCAATCATTTGTTATTGTTTTTTTCCAGATGATCTCCCTAAAACTATACGCACAATTTGTTTTGGTAGGACAGCACATGACTTATTTCAGTAAGAGTGTGGCTTGGCATCCTTATAGCAACTCCATCCCTTCTCAACAGCCTCCCTTACTAACTCTCTCTCTCTCTATCTCTCACACACACACACTTCGCCATCAATAATTTGTTCTTGGCTCATTTTGTATTATGTTTAAGGTTTTTCCTTTATTCCTTTTTCAAAGCCTCAAATATTTTTGTTAGTAGGAGCTCACCTTTTTTTATTTAAAAGCTTGAACATTTTTTGTTTAAAGTTTTTTATTAGTTTGATTCGAATGTTCCTAAATCTGTTTATCTTTATTTTGTTTAAATTGATTTTAGAAAAATGTGTTTATTTCCTATTAACGGCTTTAAATTTAATATATATTTATCATTTTGCCTAGCTCCCCTTTCCCACCTTATCTAGTTAAATAACAAAATTTGAATTTGTATTTTAATAATTTTCTTTAGTTTGTTTCAAATTATTGTCCATCGTATTTAAGTTTGTTCGTTCTTAGATCTCTTACAAACACTAAATTAACCAGTGTCACTAGTGATGATGAATGAATGACCTCTCGTGTGAGTGACTCGTGCAGTCGTGCATGGCCACAGGTAAAGAAAGCACGTGCCGCCCTCTGTGTTTAGACTCTAGTTCTATATTATTGACAATCTTGTATGTAATTCCCTCACTATGCACAATGCAGTAATAAAGATGCCAAGCAAGTCAGAAATGCCAAAATTTGAGAGATTCTGGTCTACAATATTGTATGTCACAGCTTCTAGTAAAATATCTTTTTTTTATAAACCTCGCTTCACATTTTTAAGCTTTAAAATATTGGCTTCGTCTACTTGGGTAGTTATCAAATCAACAACAATTACCTGTGTGGTGTCTTCATCCCCCCTCCTTCACCACTCCTCCAGTGAGCTCTGAATTAGGTTCTCATGAAGTATTGACACCACACCATCCTTTTGTTTGCTACTATTACAGTTATAATGTAGTAAGTAGTAGCTTTGGTCAAAAAGAAGCGGTTGGCAGGAAATGCCATCCATTCCATTTCTAGCACTAACAAGGAAGGAAACTCTTTGACAATTAAAATGATTTATTCAAATCAATCAATGTTTATGAATGGGGTACAGTCTTAGATGATAAAAAATGTGATCAAAAAAGTAGATTAAAGAAACTAAAATCCCTAAACCTCTAAAAATAACTACAAATTTGCAACAAAAACAATTCTAAGAATTTTAATAAAATATTGAAATGAGTTCATACGACTAAATCAAACACACGCTTTACAAATTGAAACCAAATAGGAGCTATGCAATAAAAGTCCTTTAACAATAATTAAACTAGTGCATTCTGGTAACTATAGCGGCTCACAAGTTCACGTTCCATTTGTGCAAGAACGAATGCGGAACAAATGAAAATTTTTGCTGAAAAGTCCAGAACAAACGAGGAACAAACGATCATGACCATAAAAAATTCAAATTCTCTGAAGTGGGGTGGTGGGAAGGGGGGCTACCATGAAGTTAGCTCCCATAATGTGAACATATCATTTGTGGGCCTATTAAAATGGAACAAAAGAAACTTTTTGCGGAAAAATCCGGAACAAATTAAGAACAAAATATTGCAATCATAAAAAATTGAATTTTTAAATGTTGGAGAACTACCGTGAAGTTGGCCCCTAACGAGTAAAAAAATCGCCACAAGTTCACGTCCCATTTGTGTAAGAACGAATGCGGAACAAACAAAAATTTTTGCGGAACAATCTGGAACAAACGAACAACCAACGAGTGCGATCATAAAGACTTGCATTTTTACAAGTGGTGGTGGTGGGGGGNGTGAAATTGACCTCCTTCCCCCCCAATGTAAACATATCATTTGTGGGCGTATCAAAACGGAACAAACGAAATTTTTGGTGGAACAATTTGGAACAAACGAATAACAAACGATTGAAATCATAAAAACTTGAAATATTAAAAGTTGGGGAGATACCTTGAAGTTGGCCCTTCACGAGTAAACAAAGTGCCACAAGTTCACGTACCATTTGTGAAATAACGAATGCGGAACAAACGAAACTTTTTGTGGAACAATCTGGAACAAACGAAGAACAAACGTTTGCGATCAATAAAACTGGAATTTTTACAAGTAGGGTGGGGGCAACGTCATGGTAGCCCCCCCTCACTTGTAAAAATTCCAAATGTTAATGTAAACGTATCATTTGTGGGCCTATCAAAACGGAACAAACGAAAATTTTTGCGGAACAATCCGGAACAATGGAAGAACAAACGATTGCAATCATAAAAACTTGAATTTTTAAAAGTGGTGGAGCCAACTTCACGGACGTTCCTTGAAGTGTCTGACAATTGACAAATACTAGAAGACTTATGTTTAGTCCTTAATAATGCAAGTTATACTTTCTCAACTTTCGAGAAAATACAAATTTAAATTTTGTAAAAACTTTCTTATCCCTTAGTATACTTATTATCTAAGATGAATAATGAACTAAGGCTAATGAAATAGCATACATTTATTCCAAAATAATACCACACAATAGTCACCACATCAATCCACGAATTGTGTGAAGATGGAACACAACCATTTAATATATGCCTTAATTACAAAAGTCTGACAAACTTCTCTACAATGTATACATCCATATGTTATATTCTTCTCAGCTACTTACTGTAAAGGCCTCAAAGAATATGTTTACTTCTCACATATTTTATCAAGAATGTTCAAGGATTCGTCTCAACGATCTAACGTATCTCAAATAATTCCCCTAATAAGTTTATTATTCATCCCTTAGAGTAAAAGTCCTTCCTTTTCAAGCAATAACGTTTTAAGATTCTCAACAACCTTATGTGTATTGATCAGTTTGCTGAATATCCCTTAGCAATAACTTTCTGATACGAATAGATAAGCTTCAATGGTGCTGGATCGGTAGTTTTGAAATGTAGGTAGAAAATATGTTAAAAGCCACCATCTTTAATCTTAGTGGTTCTTATCTTAATGGCTTCCATCCTAATGGTCTAGGTTACTGTACACGTATACTCATCGAGTAAGGAGTTAATGCTAGTGAACATGAAATGTGGCATCCAGCCCTTCTTGATAGTACATTTCTGCTTATTATCCATCATGCTCAGACTTTTATCTACTACTTTGTAGATTTATGCCAGGCGTATCATACACAGGAATGGTTTTACTCACCCCTAGAACATATACTGAGTCCTGATTCAGGTATACGTCTCATATAGAGACATCCCTCACGTCCGCTGCACAGGTGGTTCCATCATAACTCTTGTGTACCAGTGACTGCAAACATGTATGGAAAAAGTCATAACTTCATTGATTCCCCCATGGTGAAAACATATCTATTTAAATAGTAAACGAAGGATTCATCTCATGTATCTATTCATTCTCTATCCCAAAAGTTTACAATACATCCCCAGTTTCACAATAAATTAACAAACTTCCGATGACATATTCTGAGAAAGATATTTGGTATGCTGTTCTCTAAAAGCTTCAGGGTGGATTCGGGAGCTAAATACCCTTAGCTACCATTGGCCAAGAAGTTTTTTTATTCTTATCCGGAAAATATTTGAGCTATGGTTCCTCTAGAGCAATGGCTCTCAAACATGTATGGTTTCCATTATACGTTTACTAGCTTAAGAAATTGGGCACCTTCACACACCTATCTTTCTTTTTATAACTATCCATATATATATTTTAATATCCACATCCTATTAAAAAATCTGACTTCATAAAAGTACAGTACACTCGAACTATTCATAAGACAGAAAATACTTGATGATTAACATCAACTCAAATTGTAATACACACAACACACTGCGGATCATCGTAATCAGAGATTTAAGTAAAAATTCCGAGTGATATGAATACATTCCTGGTTCCATAAGAGATACAAACCGTATTATATTCTGACATAGGGCTATTAAATGCATATATCCACTCAGATAGTAATATTAAAAGCAAACAATACTTTAAAAGAGTAAAATGAATTACTGGTACAAGGAATCAAGCGTCCATCATATCTCGGTGGGGGGAAATCGGGTGGACTGTTCAACCCAGTTGCAATAATATAAATTACTCATTATTTTTAATGCACCTCACACAATACTACTTATAAACATAAGACCTTTCAAATTATATGAGAATTTATGTTCCAGAAGCTGTTTAGATTCGTAAACTGTGATGAAATTAACAAAAAGAAGATTTTACCTCATAAAAACTAAATTGCTACACCATTGGTTTATTGCTAGGTCATTAAAATCTATATTTTGCTGTAAATAAATTACCTGATATATTTTCTTCTTCTGATAAATCATACTGAAATAGCTAAATTACACTTCTTAATTTTGGGATTCTTTGATGTAGGCCTATAATAATATGAAATCAATATAAAAAATATAATGATAATATGTTTTGCAAAAAACTATAGACTTAAAACAACAACTAAATTAATACTTTAAAACTGTAACGTGCTAATTTCCCGTTAGCACTTACAATCAAATTACCTTATTTATACGATTATCACTATAAATGTAAGAACTAATAAATTCTAATAATGTGTGGCAGATATAAACTCACGGTGAAATCGTGATGCCGGAAACGCCTAAGCTTGAGGAGAGTGCCCCAGGTGACTGTTCAAACACTTCCTTGAGGTTATACAAGGACAACTTACACGCTAGCCCAACCTAATAGAAATGAGTTGTTAACTTGTGTTGTCCTCAGCGGCCATCACCTATTGCTAGTGGGCTTTCTGCTCGGTTCTAGAAACTCACTATCCCTTTCCATTTCCAATACTTTAACGCATCTTGTATAAAACAGTCATCCCTTGTTTCACATTTTGTATTCTATTGCAATGATTCGTCGGAAGAAGTGCGTAGAAGTTAACCAAGGACCAGTGGACTAAGCAAGTGGTGATCACTATGTTTGAGGCGTTGATATCCCCTTCCTGCCACAGATGAATTAAAGTCTGTAACTATGAGAATTCAATCAAGTAATTTTTATAGGTTCTTTGTGATATATTTTTCCATATCCATAAGACGTAGTTTTGTATGTCAGAGTTTCTTACTTGTTTTTATATGTCCATAAGATATAGTTTTGAATGTTAGTGTTTTAGATATATTTTTCTGTGTCCATAAGACATAGATTTGTATTTAAGAGTTTCTAACTGGTTTTTCTATGTCCATTATACATTGTCTTGGATGCCTGGGCAATAACCACATACCCTATATTTTTTGGCCATATTCTGGCTAGTTTAAATCTTTATGTCGAATATTGGTGGAAATCAGCTTTGTTCCATGACTTAGTTGGATCTTTGACTATTACCAGTCTCTAATCTTTCTATTGGTGTACCTTCGTACGGTGCTCAACTCATGGGTATGCTACTAGTGAAGAGTAGTGGCCCACGAGGTTTTGTCTATTTGGTCCGGCTCCCTTCAGGTATCGTTCGAATTAGTTAATGAATGAGTATTAGTTCTACTTTAACAAGTTACACCTTTCCATAATATAGACACAACCATACGTCTTATCTTGGCTGCAGGTCTAACCAAGGTGCTTCAGATATAACGTTCCCTTTTGGGAACACAATATATAAAACAACAGATTTAATTCTCTTTAATAATCAACGGAATGTATTGGATAATATCTCTTCTAACCATTTGTATTTCTTTCGTCTTGTTCTAATTTAAATAAACTGATTTGTTAAACTTGTATATTTATCTTTTTCTTGATACTTCCCATCCTTGTTTGTATATAATTTGTTTTTGCATTCGTCATTTATTTTATCCTATAGGAGAAGTGGTGATTCAAACTGCGTACCTTCAAATAAAGAAATTTATTTTTCTAATAGTGCACAAAACTCCATAACATTTTTAGAATAAATAAAAAACAAGCAGTATACCTCAGTTAGCATAGCGGCTCTTCTCTACCTCTACCGACGATCCACCTGTGTATGCTTTAAAAGGGTAATACATATAATTGCCGAAAAAATGATGACCCATGTGCCTTTAATGCATAATCACAACTCAATATTTAGTTACCTAGTGAATAATTTAAGGCTCGCTACATTAACTAATTTATTATCATTTGACAAATTATGTATTTAATTAATTTAATTTTAAAGAAACTATACTAAATTTTAGTGCTAAGGAAGGAAGAATTATTTAGAACTACTATATAAAAATAAAGCTTGCAAGACGTCTGTAATAAAAATGGAATAAGAGTGGTCGATTTTGCCAATCAAAGAACCTTACTGTGAAAAGTATTTGCTTCAAGCATAAGGATATTCATAAACATGCTTGGACCTCAAAATGGACAAAATGGGAATACATATAATCAAATTGATCACTTGCTGATTGATAAAATAGGTCATACGAGCGTATTAGATGTCAATTAATACAGGGGTGCAGATTGCGATTTAGGCTACTACTTGTTAGTAGAAAAACTTAGGATGCGTCTGTCAGTAACAAAAAAGGGAAATCAGGCAAGCTAGATAGATATTATATAAAGTAAATGTGAGGGGAGAATGCAAGAATACATATCACATTGAAATTTCAATTAGGTTTGCTTCCCTAGATCACAGGAATGTGAGGAAAACATGCATCCAGAAACTGAGGGAAGTGTTTGGAATAATATTAGGGATGTAGCGAAGTGTAGTTAAAAAAGAGTAAAAAGAAGCCATGGTTTGACATCGAATGTTAAAAATTAATAGAGGATAGAGGGAAGCAAAATTACATGCCTTAGGAAACATAAGTGAATTTAGTTTTGACACATTAATCGTTTCAAAACGGAAGGCCGATGCCACATTTAGAAACAAAAAGAGAAAGTATTTAAAGGGTAAAGTTAGCGAAATAGAAAAAAATAGCTAACATATCAGGGACATTTATTTAGGCACCTATTAACAGATATAGGAAATGTTATCAGGCTAAGGCCCATTTAGTTAAAGATGAGAAAGGTAATCTGATGACAGGTACATTCGATATTTTGAGAATATGGGACGATTTCTTCAATCAAATTCGGAATGTTCAAGATGGATCTGATTTAGGTGAGGCTTTCAAAATCCATATTGCTGAGCCACTAGTTCCAGAACCAGGTATTAGTGAAGTCAAAGAAGCTATTAGGAAGTTAAAGAAACATAAACTCCGCGTATGGGGAGGGGGTGAAATTTAATTAATAGAACTTCATAGACCCATATTTTTCATATGAGGTATCTATCTCACTGCTATCAACATCTTACAAAATTACGTCCACCATAATTGTAATGATATTGATGCCATGTGCAGAGGAAATAATTGGGTATCATCAGTGTGGATTTTGACGAAATAGATAAACAACGAATCAGATTTCTACTATATAGCAAGTATTAGAAAAAATGTGGGAATTCATCCTGGCGGTACATCAATTATACATTAATTCTAAAAATGCCCTTGATTAAGTTAAATGAAAAAAAAATAAAAATCTTACATTTTAGTTAAGTTTGGAATACCAAAAAAATTAGTCAAGCTAACTGAGGCGTGTTAGAGAGATATGCTTGGCAGGGTAAGGGTTGGATCTCACCTATCAGATGATATTGAAATACACGATGGATTGAAACAAGGAGATGCACTTTCCCCATTACGTTTCAAGCTAACCTTAGAGTATGCATTTAAAGTAATGCAAGAGAGTAAGAAAGGCTTGATTTCAACAGTACAATGCAGCTATTAGGGTGCTCAGATGATTTAGCTTAATTAGGCAATAGTAAAGGAGCTGTTGCAGGAAATGCAAATAAGAAGCTAGTAGGGAAATAGGCCAAGAAATGAACGCTGAAAATATTTAGTAAAGTATAACACAGAGAACATGGATTGAAAACGATAGTTTAGATATTATCACAAAAAACATTTAATTTGAGAGTGTTTATGAATTCAAATATTTAGGAACAATTCTTACTAGTGATAACAAAATTAGATTGGAAATTAAGAAAATAATACAGTCGGGAAATGCTTGTCAATAAGTCTGTGAATTTGAAATGTTGCCTCTTACCTTAAATAATGAAAATAAATTTATATTGCTCGTAAACAGGGTGCTTAGGAAGATATTTGTTCCATAAATAGATTAAAATAGTGGGAATTGGAGGAGGATAAATAATGATGGGCTGCATGCCCTGTAATTATACCAGACATTGTTGGGGTAATAAAAACTCAAAGGTTACTGGGGGCAGGTCATGCAGTGCGAATGGGAGTACCTAGACCCAGGTTCAAGATATTGAATGGCAAACCCAATGGAAAAAAACCACTGGGAAGACCCAGACACAGATGGGAGGATAGCATTTGGATAGACCTGAAAGAGATAGGGTGTAATGAGATAGACAGGATAGAATTAGCTCAAGAGAGGGATGGTTGCGTACTTTTGTGGATGTGGCAATGAACTTTCTAGTTCCTAATGCCATAGAGTATGTAAGTAAGTATATTTTACCATGGGTATGTAGCACATAATTGCTAAGAAATACCACTCTGCAAACTTCACAAAATCTCACAAATTTCAAGATCTCAACAAACCGCGCAAAACTTCATGAGATTTAACCAAACCTCACAATTTTTCAAAAAAATTCACAAACCTATAATAAACTTCAACAATCTTCCTCTAGCTTCACCAAGCTTCAACAAACACCACTAACAAACTTCTACAGAGTGAAGGGTTCAAATTTTAAGTATTCCTGTTTACAAATTGTATATCTGATATCTGATATCTGAAAAGTGTGTGTGAAAGCAAACATAATCATTATTAAGTACATAGCTTTGTGAAGATCTACCTGACCCTCTTAATAGTGTGTAATGAAATAAAACGTATTTATATTGTGTACAAACATGGTTAAACATAAAATGAGGGATATATGAATTCTGAAATTGTACAGGATAAATGCAAGAGTGTACATTTAGCATTTGAACATGGACAGCAGAGCCAAGTTATCCACGAATGGATAATAAGGTGAACCATGGAATTGGTTTTACAATAGAGGCATTATAAATCCAATAATATGTATAATAAAAATAGAACAGAATTTTAGCCACTGCATATTTCGTAGACAATATTATTAAACACTTAAACACTTGCAGAAATAGATTGATGAATATTTTAAACACTTGATTGTATCATCTACAATTGTACCACTTTTTGTATTATTGATTATACATTATAGTGATTACATACGTACAAGTATTGTTACCACATTACTGCACGATAAGAAATATATTATTCTCGTATTGTAGATGTATTGAATGTTAAATGTTTCCCCCACGATATGATGCATATTTAGACATTAGTGGTGTCCATACTACATTATAAGTTATTTAATTCTTATCAGTTTGGATAGAAATAATAAACTCTAATTCATATAACATCAGACAGAGAGTACATGACTTAAGGCTTGGAGAACTGTACCAATTAATTGGGGCATATAAATAGTACACTCATGTAAATATAAAGAAAGGCCCGAAAATGGAACACTTAAGGTTTACAACATTTTACTGTTTCCTAGGGAAGCATTTGTATTGGGGTACTTACTAAGAATAGATTATTTATGGATTACAGTAATTTACTGCATTTCAGCTATACATAATTTCTTTGGGACTAAGAACTATTTACACGCTCTTTCATTGCGAGTACGAGTTGTGCTTATGTGATTGAATAACATTCAAAATATTGTTTGTAAGTATATTCTCAAATAATGATTATGAGTATTTTCTTCAAAATACATCATATTGGTAGCAAATAAATTTTAGTTTTAATAATTAATCTCTTTTCAACAACACTATTATTGAATTCAAACATTTTGGATTCTAGTTATACACCCTCCCCTCTTCCTTTTGGATTAGGGGCTACCTCTCTGAAAAATTTCAGCTTACTAGCTCTAATGGGCTTCGAGAAATCTTACACTTTGGTTTTTTATAAGCCCCACAGTTTTAGGGTTCCCAATTGAAATTTTATATCCTCAAGTATTTTCGCAGCCTTTTTGGCTATGGGTTAGAGTTCTGAAAAGTTTAAGCTTCCCAGGTCTAGTGAATATTGAGACCTGCTGGCAGGTAAAAAGACTACAAAGTTTATGGTAGAGACGATTTTTACGAGAGGTTTCACTAAGGAAAAATGGATCGTGATACCAAGAATATCCATGATTTAATAAAAAAAAACATTTTATTTTAAATATATACAGTTTCATATCAAAGAAATGACCATCAACATATCTCAAGGACAACCTCTGAAGGTGTCCGGCGTTAATCTCTCACATGGGCCACTCACTATACGTCGTGTGTTCCTAGTTCTAAGACCAACCTGTTACTACTAGCTCCTGATAATGAAAGCCATAATTTATTTATAAGGATGTCTTGCCTTAAATGTTAAAAACTTCCTTCAATCAATACAAATAATCTGTGTGTCTAATCTTAAAGCAGAAATAATTACACATATTATTTTTTTTAATTATGAAGATACATCTTTTATCAACGCTGTAGTTTTAATCGTGTTGATATATACTTAATAATTTGCGTTATTTCTCCTCTGAGCGTGGCATTAAAAACTGTAGTACTAGAAACGTTATTGTTTTAACGAATATGTTTTTAAATCTGATATTACCACGAGCAAAGATGAGGGCAAAGCTAGTAACAAATATGATAACAAAACTGTGTTATTTTACTGTTCATGTTATATCATTATAAGACACAAAAATACCAACATCCTTCCAAATACAACTAAATACTTATTCTGTCTCTATTAGGTATCCATAACTAATTTTATTTTAAAACTATGTCTATATAATGTAAATTTCTTTGATGGATTTGTTGTTGTTTAGTAACACAAGTACTAATAAGGCTCTGTCACTTTTATCGAAACATTGAACTATATTACTTATTTTTAAATAAAGCGTATTACATCAACATGAGAACACTGATCCATATAACAAATAGGTAAATTAACGCAAACAAAAAAGAGAGATTTATGTATTCCCTTCAAACAAAGTCTCAGTTAATGAGGCTAATTTGCTTTGCTGGTATCCTCTGAAAGCCTCCCCCCTTCCACCACTGTCTAGTTCAGCATCACTTGTGAACAGCCCTCCAAGTAATTATGCCTAGGGGTGTGAGGTGTGGGGGGGGGGGCCCTTCCCACCTTAACATCCCCAATCTCCCGAATATCTCACCCTATAGGAGAATGTCACCACCATTGAATCTCTCACCAATAAAAGGTAACTAATAAGGGTAGGGTTCTGGGTTACGCCACAAGCACAAATTATTCCAAAAATAGATTTTGTGTGTGTGAGAAAGAGACAGAAGAAGAGTCAAAGAGATAGAAAGGAAGAATTGAAATTAACTTACCAATAGTGTAAGAGAAAGAGAGACAGTGACAAAAGGAATAAACCTCTTTCTCCGCTGATATATATACTAGCTGAAGAGGAAACCTTAGGAAATGGAGAACTATATTAACCCTTTTAATGAACTCCCCTTACCGTCATTTGTTTCAGTTGTGAAGGGCAGATACAATCAATATTAATATTGCGCACGATCATCCCCTCCCCATGGGGGAGGTTACTCGAACTTTACATAAAATAGGTAGTACCCGAACTATTAATTATCGGACCCTCATTTAATGGTGCCCATTCGAGTTCGCATGTTTTTTTGTTTCAGGTCAAGTATAACTATGGAGATAATTAGATCTAATTATATTAATGTTTTACAATCACCAAACCACATCGGTGGTTGTGACATCTAGGGTCTCACTTCCGCAATTGATTTGATCGGAGACTAAGGTTTGAATCTCGGTGGAAAGGTGGAGGTTGTTCTTTAATTAATTATTTTCCACTATTCTTCCTAGTAACTTCCTGTACTTTTCCTCTAAATTCTACCCCAAAAGTCACATTAAAATGATGCAGATAAATGTGTATATCACAGACAAGAGGTAAGATGTGAAGCAAGAAAATAATCTCTTATTCTGATAGCTACCACCAAAGTATTAAATAATAAAAAATATAAATTTAACAAAGTTAAAATGATTATCTTCTGCAAGGTTGGACAGTAATTAAACCACAAGTATTTTCTTTTGCTTTTAGATTTCTGATAGAAGGGTGATCTGGGTAAAAATCTCGGCAAGGAATAAGATTATAAATGGTTTCACGCCCTCCTTACACTCACGCGTAGGTACAATTCCTCTAAGCTTTACCTACACCTTCCCCATTCACTGGTGTAAAATCATGGGTAGCCTAGATGGGTAATGTGACATTGTTATCACAAGAAAATAATAACTAGATATATCAACGTTTACTGTGTCTGTGTTCATGTTTTAATTCTACAATTGGCTGGTGAACGTTTAGGATATCTATGGAATGATTAAACATTCATTAAATTGTTTTTCAATTAATATCTAATATATTGTGAACTATTGATATATTTTGATTTTACAAATTAAGATCTACTCACTTCACATATTACACACGATTAAATTATAATTTGAGCCCAACTCCTACTAAATTTGAAAAAAAAGATGATGGACACATTTAGATACAAAGTCCTCCCACAATTGAAATACGATCGTCTGCATTTTAATCATGACTGAAACACTACATTAGAAACATTATCGTCTATATTATGAACATTAGTGAAACACTACATTTGAAACACGATTGTACACATTTTAATCATGACTGAAACACTAAATTTGAAATACGATCGTCTACATTATGAACATGAGTGAAACACTTTATTTGAAACACGATCGTCCACATTTTAAACATGAGTGAAACTAAATTTGAAACAGGATTGCCTACATTTTAAACATGAGTGAAAGACTACATTAGAAACACCACTGTACATATTTTAATCATGACTGAAACACTACATTTGAAACACGACCGTCTACATTATGAACCTGAGTGAAACAATTTATTTAAGACACGATCGTCCACATTTGAAACATGAGTGAAACACTACATTTGAAACAGGATTGCCTACATTTTAAACATGAGTGAAATGCTACATTTGAAACACCATTGTCTAAATTATGAACATGAGTGAAACACTACATTTGTAACACCATAGTCTACATTTTAAACATGAGTGAAACACTACATTAGAAACCCGATCGTCTGTATTTAAGCATGAATGAAACACTACATTAGAAACCCGATCGTCTGTATTTAAGCATGAGTGAAACACTACATTAGAAACCCGATCGTCTGTATTTAAGCATGAATGAAACACTACATTTTATACATGAGTGAAACACTACATTTGAAACACCATAGTCTACATTTTAAACATGAGTGAAACACTACATTTGTAACACGATCGTCTGTATTTAAGCATGAATGAAACACTACATTTTATACATGAGTGAAACAATACATTAGAAACACGAGTGTCTACATTTTGAAAATGAGGGAAACACTACATTTGTAACACGAGTGTTTAAATTTTGAACATGAGTGACATTAATTTAACCTTTAAGTTTTTAAGTGGGGTAGCCACGGCACCCCAGAAATTGTTTTATAAAATATTTCATACTTTCAGGTTTGCAACAGACCTCATTAAGATATTACCTTCCGGTTGTTTATCACTTGACAGATTGAATTAGCAATGGCGCATATGGGTTGAACTCTTATTCAGTAACTGGGCGTAAAATAAGCTATGGTGTTGTCAACAACCCTTTTAACCACCTTTGTTTTGATTCTAGACTTTGTTTTGATTCTATACTTTGTTTTGAGTTTTTTTTTGCAATTTTATGGTGTTTTTTGAATAAATATCTTACGAAGCAGTTTCTGGTAGCGCTTAATGTTGAAGATATTGATAAATTAGAGTTTAGTGACTGTTGATGGTGAATCTTGTGAAGAACGTTATCACCATTGGACTATGATTTAAGTTTTCCAAAAATAAACCTAGATATTGGGCAGGAAAGGATATTAAAATGAAAAAGAGACAACCATATTATACATCAGAAAGGACAAGAAAACATAGTTATTTTATTTACCCATTTAACGGGAATCAAACCTGTTGCTAAGTTAGCGAAAACCCCAAGATAATGTTTTAATATAATTGATCTTCATATCAATGAATTCATTTTAAATATAATTAAAAATTGTTAAAATACTTAAATATAATGCAAGTTATTAAAAATAAGTATGTAAAAAAAAAGTCAGGAAACTAATCAAATCGAAATTAAATACTTTTTGACCTGTTGATAATTGCTGGCACTTATAAATGTGGGAAACTTAATCTAAAGTATATTTTCAACATATATAGAATTGGAGTGGACCTGTTTCACTCAACAATATCCATAGACATATTTTTATTTTTATTAGGAGTAGTTATTTTCGATAGTATTTTGGACAAACAAATAAATTAGCAACAACTAAAACTATCATCACAATATTTTTGAAGAACTGAAAAAACATAAACAATCACAAAATATAATACAATAGAAAAATAGAGATGAAAATTTCGTTTCAGACAATACATCCCCAGTAAAATAGAAATTTACGGGATGAAAATACTAACCATTTGCGAGTATCTCACTTTGTATACAAATATAATGAACTTATGTGCGGGATTTCAGCCGGAAGGATCTTATAATTGATCAAGTTCTCCTAAAGGTGTAATTTGACTAGTAGAGATAATTTCATATACAATTAACTTACCAGTTATCCTCTAGCAGAAGAATTGCTGAAAATAAAATATTAACATTTGGAACCATAAGAAAATATAAATGGTAGCCTCCCCTCAGAATTGAAAAGTATAAAAGATGGAGAAGAGAATACTACACTATTTGGTTACTTAGGTGTTTTGACCGTCCACTCCACTAAAGAGCATCATAATCAATTTTATATTTCTTATCAATCAATAAAAAGATATATGTTAGCTTCCACTAAAGTACTTAGCAATCAATCTTATATTTCAAATAATACCATAAACAAAATATGTTTGATTATCAAAAAATATATTTTTAAATAAAATTATTATCCAGGTTAAAATAGTTTTAATTTTAAAGTCATAAGACTTTACAATGGTATATAACTTCGCATCTGAAACAAATGGCAAATTTTGATCATATATTGTACTTAAAGCTAATTTCATGGTAAAACAACAGTTTCTATTTTGTTTGTAATATCTGACAATGCCTAAATACAAAATTTAATAAAACTCGTTAAAATGTATTTTGAGAACATTGATTTTATCTCTTTTTGTCCCTCAGCTAACTACAGTTAGTCTTAGAGTTAGATATATCATTTCAAAAACCGCTCGTGGAGACCTTATGAAAACCTTAGTCACCAAGATTTAAACTTAAAGGTATAATTGTTTCAGCTCTAGTCCGAGGTATACATCGGCAAAGAGACAAACGGTCTGCATCCCAAAAACTACATTTCGATATTAGCTCATCAAACATAGACATTTATTGAAATTTTGAATAAGATTTTCTTTTGACACTTACAAAACTTTTCTCTACGGGGGATCGAGATATAGTAAAAAGAAAAGTACATCCCATCAAAAAACATAAATCAAATTACATTCACCATTAAAAAAACATTAAAAAAAAAGGAAGAACATCTGTGTAAACCAAAGACCATAACAATAAATTTCATTTTCAAAGACTTGAATAGAATAAAAAGTATGGAATTCATCACAGAATTTATCTTTCTAATGTTTATAAATGGAGATATCAAATCAAAACTCTTAATACATGTTTAAACAAATAATATGTACACTAGCAAACACAAGCATAAACTATTGTGCTATGTTTACTTAAAAGATTATTTGACTCCCGGTTTTTAATTTATAATTTTATTTCTAGAGAATTAATCTCCTCATTTCTATATTTGGACCAATAAAAAAACAATATTGGAACCAAAAGGATCAATACTTCGTATAATAATTTCTAATTCCTGTTTAAATTTTTGACATTTTATCAGGTGTTGCGCATCTTCAGGCCATCGCATTACTTTTAAATTCCTCATTTATACATTTTGACAAATAAAAAATGTAAATAATGACTTTTGAGTGAAAAATGGATAGAGATAAATAAATCATTACTATACAAACATTTCCCTTAAGATTTAAAGGAAAAAAACATAAAATATATAAAGATTAACTAATATTTAATTACTATATCGCATTATTGTATTATTGTGTTAAGGCACAAGTATTTTCTCTGTACAACTAAAGCTCCAACATCATATTAATATATTTATTAATAGCTCAGAAACTATTGGTTTTATAAAAATATATTTCAAATAAATTTTTATTTTTATTTTTAATAGTTCTAAAATTTTGTAAGGAAAAGTTATTTAATATCTCAAATATTTGCAGAGATAGGACAATTTCCGATTCTGTAAGGTATCCTGAAATTCATTTTCATTGGAAAATGATAACAGCATTTTTTTAATAATCTTAATACATGCTTTGATACGAATATAAATCAAAATCATTAGAAGTAATTTTGATCTAGTCGATTATTTCCCTTTTCAACATTTTATAAACTACTTTTAATTTTAGGGTTAGACAGATACACAGACATATGGCATTGAAAAAACTGTTTAGGGTTCGGAGGTCATATCTCAAAGAGTTACGGAGCTATTATAAAAAATTATAACCCACACATCAGACCGGAATCCTTAAATTCATTTTGACAAGAAATTGAGAGTAGCCATTTTATTTTTAATATTGATAAATGTTTAGAAATCAAATTTAATCCAAATCATTAGAACCAATTTTGATAGAATCTTTATTTTCTCTTTACGCCCTTCAGTAAACTACCCGTAGTCTTAGGGTTAGAGATGCATTTCCAAAAGCCCCTTGGGGCAACACTATGAAAATCATGGATGCCACTTCTAACCAAATTCGTAAAATCATTTAGGATCTACTCTTAGGTACAGACAGACAGACAGAGGGAAATTAAATAACCACTTTTTCGGGTTCAGGGTGTCATAAAACGTCAAAATTGGTCAAAATAATGAGCTGAATTCTTTTGACGATCACAATACTCTTTCTACCTTTAAGTTACGAGGAAGAAAAAATACATATTTGTTTATACCTCAGAAACTACTGATTTAAAAAATACATTTTTGACAAAAGTTATTTTATATTAAATAATACTACATCTTTACTATGATTATATTATTTTATATCTCAAATAGTTACGAATATGGGTTTATATTAGAATTTTATTTTAATGTATTATATCTTCAAATTCATTTTCATGGTAAAATTAAAAGATAAAATTTTCTTGAAGTCTAAACAATTTCTAGATATAAAATCTAAACAAAATCATCCTAACGAGATTTGATAATATTGATTTTATCTTGTTCTGCTCTTCATTATAGGCCTACTACCCTTAATAATAGAGGAGCTACTTATAGAAAACCTAGATACTATGTTTTAACCCTATTTCAGCTATATTCCAAAAAATAGACAGACGGCATTGCAAAATCCTCTTATTTGGTCAACGCTTTAAATATTTTCAGCGTGATTATTTTAGTGATTATAATACTTCTTTCTTAAAGGGCTCTAGAAGATATAGAAGGGGAAACTTGTAATATTATTTTCTACAATACATCATAGTTATATTATCATTGATCCCTCAATTGGTGACAATACGAAAAAAATTATACGAACAATACTATTATGAACAATATTATACTGTGAGAGGAGTAAGACACAATGTTCAAACCACATTCTAATTAAATTGTTTCTGTAAGATGCAAACGTTTGCTATTAGATATATTTTTAAAAATTTCACATATTTCTGCTAAAATTTACAAGAAATTTTTCTTTCAAATAGCTCAAATATAAATTTAAGAAGGTCTTAACTTCTGGGGGAGATCGGAAATTATCTTGTTCGTCCTAACATAAGGAAAAATGCTTCCTAAAGGACTCTACAAAAATAAATGAGAATAAAAATCAAGAAGATGGCATGAGTTGAAGACACCATCTCTTCTTCAAGAACGTAATCAAGAAAATCAGGGAGGTGCACAATTAGTCCAAGGAAACCTGATAAAAATCAAATTTTCTTATTATAAATATAAAATGTTTATATTTGTAAATAAAACAGAAAATATGGCTTCAGAGTGTACATTCTCTTGAAAACCATTATCTGATTTTGATTCTGGGGACGAGCTTAAGGGACGTTCTAAAAACTATATAATCTAATTTATTAAATTTTTGTTTCTATACTTTTAAAGAGTCTGTCATGAAAATATTGTTATAAGAAGTATTTTATATAGGCTATAAAAATTATTTGATTACTTTCTCGCTATCTTATTGGTAGAAAAACATTTTGTTAGTCAAAAAAATCGAACTTGAAATTTTGAATAAATATTGACGTTTCATGACCACCCAAATCTGAAAAAGTGGTTTTTAAATTTCCGTCTGTCTGTTTGTACCTCCGACTAGAGCCTAAACTAAATTACTGATAGGGATAAGACTTGGTATCTTAGGTTTTGTTCTTAGGGTTGCCACGAGGGATTTTGGAAATTTGATATTTAACCCTAAAGTTAAGGGTAGCTTACTAAAAGGTAAAAATATAAACAAAATCAATTTCCTCAAAACCGGCTATAATAATAAAAAATAATAAAAATTAAATTTCATTTCAAAGCACTTATAAATATTCCAAAGAAAATGGCTAATTTCAATATTTCGTCAAAATGAATTTAAACGTTAAGGTCTGATGAGAAAATTCTCATTTTTTATCATATCTACGAAACTATTATAGAAATTAAATTAGTTGCCATTGAATATATGTAGGGCTATTTATGATACAAAACTTGTATATAAACACATATGTTTATAAAATCTATAGTTTTCAAGCTATATCCAAATATATATATATATATATATATATATATATATATATATATATATATATATATATATGTGTGTGTGTGTGTGTGTGTGTGTGTGTGTG
>CABFOV010002873.1:5367-35080 GCA_902141375.1 Timema poppense | reverse complement strand
ATATATATATATATGTATATGTGTGTGTGTGTGTGTGTGTGTAAACTATTCGTACACTAGAGGTAAATTATTGCGAAAGCAAAAAAAATCTAATCCGAAATGTTGAGGGTTGTCGACGTCTCATTATCCACCGAACCGTAAAAAATTTGTTTTTACTATGTCATTGATCTTAGTATCTGTTTAACCCTAAAATTATAAGTATTTTAGTAAAAAACGAAATTAGAAAAATAGATTCTCTCAATGTAGATTTTTCTTAAAATTCGTATAAAGGCGTTGATTAAGATTATAAATAAATTAGATATTTACATTTTCCCATAAAAATGACTTTTTGGGTACCTTACCGAAGCATAAACTTCCGTATTGTGACTTAATTTATCATCCTACCTTGTATTTTTCTATATTTTAATAATTTTTTTGAATAATTTCCAATTTATTTTTGTATGAAATTAAGGACTTCAAAGTTCTGTCGCTGTGTTGCCGGCCTGACTAATAATAGTATTTACATCCATTTATAAAATAAAAGGACGGAAGGAACAAAGTATAACATTGTTTTAAATAATTTAAATAAGGAATTTTGATTTAAGGAAGAACACTTACCTTTTATTAAACATATTAATCATCCTTCTAAGAAGTGTGTTTGACTCTTCATTTATTTGTCGACCATGATTGTTTAAACGCATGTGCATGGCGCAAATCTGTCTAACAAGTGAGTGGCGGATCTCGTGATTGTAAAAGAAGAAACAAGGCTTGATGTAGATAACTCAAACTAAAGCGCTTTTCAATTTTGACAGATATAAATAGACATTTTATTTGTTTTATGAAAATATTGTTCACATTCATTTTCATATATTTCAATATTTATATTAAACCTGCATTGTAATTGATTTTTACCCCTAGTCCATAGCCAACATTTTGTTTTCGTTTTAATATATTAATTTTCTCTTTGGACTTGGAAGTAAGATTAGAACATTTTTAAATTTGATTTTGGAAGACTATCTATAAGAGACTGGGTCTTCTTCCTCGGTGTTGGTCTAACATGGAACCAAATTTGTAGAGCTCCTAGTTCAAATTATTTTAAAGTGAATTAACGGTTCTAAATTAAAGTACAAGTAGCAAAAATGGAAATCTAAGTGTGTGTACAAGAACTAGACTGTTTATTTTCGTTTAAATTGTGGAAGAATTTGCATTAGTGAAGTGAAACAAATTTCTGAAGTTGGTGTGTCAATATGGACTAATTCATGGGTGAGGTCAAACCAACTCTTCAACTTAAAATTATTTTTTTTCTCTCCTATCAAAATCAGAATTCATTTACGAAATTTCAGAAAGACAGATTAATGCAGAGAATTAAGTAACATTTTATTTTATGTTTAATTATTAATTTTATTGATTATATTTTTTTTTCTTCTTTTTGGTTTCAACAATACTATTTTATACTTTGTTAAATTAGAATTATAACCATCCAGAGTTCTATAGGTAGTAAATAAACCCACAAAAGTTCCAACAACTATTATTTTATATATTTATTTTTTATTGTAGTCAAAATTACATTTTTATTTCAACAACCCAATTTTATCTAAATTGCTCTTGTTTTATTTTAAGCATTCCCCAGTGGTCTCGATTATTGAGAGTCGTGGTGCCACTGTCTGAATTAGCCAAGGTAAATGTTTTTTATATTATTATTTCTATTTTTCTACTGGATTCTAGGAGTGGCGCCCAATAAAAACACAATTTTATACATCTTGATGTTAACTATTGTTATTAAGTAAACAGATTCAGAAGACACTGCTATTAAACCAGAAAACCATATAATTTATATAAAACACACGTGTTGTTTTTATTCACTACAGTATCTCCACAACTATTTGAGATACTAAATAACTTTCACTGCAAAATTGTTTCACTGTTAAAAATAAAATACTTTTATATGAAATATATTTTTTATAAAACCAACAGTTTCTGAGATATTGGAAAGTATATTAATCCAATTTTGTGATCTTTAGTTGTTAGAGATACTACTTAAGCTTTAATGCAATAATTATCCAATGCTATATATTAATTTTATATAAGTAAGTTTCTCAAAAAGTTTATGTTGTTTTTACTTTAACCTCTTAGGATAAATGTTTGAACAACAATGATCTATCTTCATTTTAGACTCAATAGTCAATATTTATATTTTTTACTTGCCAAAATTTATAATGAGGAATTTAATAGCAATGCGATGACATTAAGATTGCATCATCTAATAAAATGTTGAACATTTTAACTGAAAGTTGAAATTTTAATACAAAGTGTTGACCCTTGTGGACCCAATATTTATCTTTTTAATCGGTCCAAACATACACATGAGGACATTAATAAGTTAAAAATAAAATTATAAAATTTAAAACTGGGAATAAAAATAGAATTTTACATAAGTATAGTGCAATTTATGCCTGGGTTTACTAGTTTAAAAATTTCGTTTCACATATATTATGAGTTTTGTGTGGATATCTCCATTTTTAAACAATAGAGCGGGAAAGTCCTTGCAGATTGTTGATCATTTGGAGTGGTTGTCCAACTGCTTGAAAGTTCTTACATTTTCTATCACACTTATGAAGGTTGTTTCCATTAGTTTTTTTCTCTTCTTCAATACGTATCTTCATAACCTGCTCCAGTGGCTGAGGGTTTTAATGCGCCACTCATTGGAATATGCTATACTGCCAACGTTGTGGAGATTGATGTTTGAATCTCGGTCGGTGTACTTTGAGTGGCTTTCACGAGTTTTAACTCTCCATTCCATGCAAATTCGGGTATACATCCTCTTGATATAGCCTTCCTATTTGCTTAAAGCATTAGCGTAATTAGTAGGCCTACATAAGCTTGTAACCTTAACGAGTAGTAAGACGCGCTGCAATAAAAACATGATCTCGATATGCAAATTAAAAAAAATATCAATGCTTTTTTATTTATCAACAAAACTACCTTTTTCTAACATATCAAAAAAAGGTGGTGTTTTCTGTAATTTTTCTATGTCTTCTTATTTTCCATTTCTTATTTAATCTAATATTTAATTTCATTTAAAAAAATTGCTTTACCATATAGCCAATTTTAAATTATTTTATCACACAGATAAGGGGTTGATAAATTTAGCCTTGACAATTTCCAGCCTTGACTATTTTCCGTAACCCAATTCAAATTTTAGATGTTCAATCATTTTATTTTTGGATTTGCTCCTTTATATTTAACGAAAATTTCAATTATTTACTATAATGATGAATGTTTCATATTTAAGAAAATTTTGAAAGGAAATAACGTTCCATTTGATTTACTTTTGAAAATGAAGATTGGTCGATCCTACATCCAAGGATAGTCCTTATATCGTCCTGACAAATTTCAATCTTCTACCTCACTTAAAAGTAGTTTAATCTTTTAGTTTTTGAAATTTTAATCCCTCCTAATTCCATCAGTTCTCACTTATAAATATAGAATATATAGCGATAATTTTGATATTTGGAGTAATCCATCTACATATCTCACAGATGTAATTTTCTACCTACTCTAAATACACTTTTCCACTTATATAATATTCCCTTTTCTTCTGCTTTCTATCTTTCTTATAGTACATTTTTAAATTTAAAAGACTTTTTACTACGCATTTTTAGACCCAAGAATCTGCAAAACCCGCTTGCCAAATATCAATTTTATCCCACACAAAAAATATGTTATTTGTGTTAATTTAGAACTTGTATAAAAACTCACACCCCATTTCCCCAATTCCCGCTTAGTAATTTATTCATATAGAGAAGTATTTTAATTTGAGTGGAAAATTAAGTAAGATTTTCTGCTTTGTAAAAAAGTTTTTTTCTTAAATACTTCCTCTCATTTTACTTTATTTCCCGGGGTCCCAATTAACATTAGGAAACTCTTCTGGTTATCTCACGTGATCCCTTTACATCCCTTCAAAATTTCAGTTTTTTTAGCACACTGAGCTGAAGTTGTTTATATTGACTTTGGAAATTATGAAAGCCTTAATCCTTTATCTCCTCCCCAAAAATTATGTCCTGATAATACTTTGAAATTTCAAATGTTCAGACTTATTTGGTTATATGGAAGTGTCCTTCTACCTGTCTGACAAATCTGGATTTTCTACACATTTAATATACTTGGCTTACTATACCCCTTTTCCCCTATTTCCTGGAGTCCCATCAAAAATGTAATTTTTCCAGACTTAGCTCTGTATACTGATCTAAGGGGCGGAAAAATTGATGAACTCAGGTTTACTTTAGATTAGATAAAAGTATATTCTTTAAATTGCTTTGAAGATAATTTATAAAATTCATAATTAGGGAGAAATTGATTTTAAAAATAATACTGTTTTAGATTCTTCTTTTGTAAGCTATTGTTAGAGGGTAGTTTAAAGTGGAGTGTTTTCGAAAGTAAGAAATACTTTTAAAATGGCTCTAGCAATATCGTTTAATCTCTATTTCTTGGAAGCTTTTACATGACAAACAAAACTGCATAGGCCCAAATTACCTGTATTTTAATTTGTTTGTTTTAGTATAGTTTATAAATTACTTTTATTTCTCAATTCGAAAATTTAAAAAAATCTTTCGATTTGTTTCATAATGGTTATTTGGTAGATTTTACATAATTAATAATTATATAAGTTGATTTTTTTCTAAAATAAAAATATATAATAGAATACTGAATATAAATATTTGTAAGTTTAGAATACTTTGGAAATTATTTATACTTTTTCCGTTCAAATCGAGTACCTGTGGACTATTTTACATGGTAGTGAATAAATTATCTTTGAATCCAAAATTAAATAAAATACTGGTAAAATTAAAGAAAATATGCAATTTTCAAAATTGACCTAAAATCTTGAGTCAAAATTGGTATTTGAAAATAATTTTACACGATAAATAAAAACACGTTTTTATGTTAACAAACTATAAATTATTTAATGTTTATTTAAAAACTTATTTTTGAAAATTTGAAATTTGTTTAAAGTAATTGACAAATTAAGTTTAAAAATAATTAAACACTTTGGTTAGAAGTTAATAAATCAAGAGTTTTTATTGAACGGTTCATTATATGAAGTGTTTAATTTTTTGAATAAACCTTATTTAAGGCAGTTTACTGAAAATATGTTTTGAATATTTTTCATGAAGTTATAATACAAAATATAAAAACAATGAAATTGTGTTATGTCCTTTAAATCTAATATTAAATTATAATGAGAAATAAAAATTAAGTATCTTTATCTAAAACTTAATTCATTAAAAAAAAATATTTCCTAGAACACTTAAAGTTGATTATTTTTACAATCCTCTATCTCGTAAGTTTATACCTAATGTAGAATTAACCATTGCATTATAATCAAGCTAAAATAAATTTATAAATTGTACAGTATATATATATATATATATATATTGGAGAATTTTGAGCACCCCACCAACATCCTTGCCTATCTGTACTCCTTCAAACAAACTTAATATTAAAAACTAAGTATGTAGATTTTTCACACGAGTCCAGCTACATTTTAGACAAGAGTGACCGTTTTCTTTGACACAGCCCATCTCCTTACCCAGGTCTCAGTTGGACTGTGTCTTAATGGTAATTTAATTAGTACAATATTTCATCTTGTTTGACAAATTCAAACGGTGAAAAGAAAACACTTGAAGATGTTTATTTGTTTCTAATTGCTGTGTGTTAGGCTGCTGAGTCTTTATGGCAATATTAGTAGACGCCCCCCACCCCTTCCCCCTTACACAGCGAAAAGAAAAAAACTGTTAATTCCTAAGTATTTAAACATTTAACCCATTGACAATTATTTTAAATTGAATATTTTAAGAAATAGCTTTAGTGATTTGGTTCATAATTGAGCTTTGCAAAGTTTCTTACATTATAAACAGCTATATAATATATGTGTTTTTCAATAAGATAGATTTCATAGTAGTTTACTAATGACTGAAATTTGTTAAAATTGAATTTTTTGAAAATGGCAGCAACGATTTTGTTTAAATTTTGTATTGGGGGATGATTTTACATGATCAATAATAATGAAAATTCATTTTTCTAATGAAACTTAATTTAAGAGTAGCTTACTTAAAATAATATTTAGAAAATTTTGATATTATCCATGAAAATCACGTTTTAATAGTTATCTGGGAATATTTTTAACTATACATGAAAAGTGTTATTATTTTTAAAGTTAAAAATAACTAAAAGATTGATAACAAATAAATTATTTATGAATATATACATTATTCAGGCAAGCTTGGGATTATGAATTTCGGCAAAAAAAAATAATTGAGAAACCGGATATTCCTAAAAATCAACCAGGAAAAATTATTTCCTGGGATTTTTCTGGCAGAAATAATATTCAAAGCTTACAATTATGAACGGTTTATCAATGTGATGTTTGCATTAAATACTAATTAACAACAATATTAGTTTACTAAAATTAAATTGGATCGATACCCAACATTTCCATTGCTTATTTTTTACAGCTAGCCACCTAGTCAACATAATTTTTGAGGATCATTAAATAACAAAAACACTAGGATACTTTATGGTAATTTTTATTTATCCCTAAATTGATTTAAGGATGGAATATTATGTTTGGCAAAAAAAAAATGAATAAAAATGGTGTTTTAAATATCAAACCGTGAATGAAATATATCTTCCCCACATTTATTTTCCATAAAAACATATCTAATGGGGTAATGCTACTATTGGAATTGTCATTCATTTTATTTTGTATCTAAAATAATAATATTTGGATAAACTAGTATGTTTGAAGTCAAACAGATCTTTTTTGAGAGATTTAATAATTAAAATATACCTGGTAGCCAGATGCACAGTGATTCTCCCATCTTCCTAAAATAACACCTCAGGACTTACCCAATCTTATATTTCACTGTGAATCGTTTGAAAAACGCTGATCACTGTAAATTTTTATTTTCATCCATACAAAGTTGACAATCCCGAATACCAATGTAGGCAACCACTACTTCTTATACATGTCAAGACTATTTGATAAAACTATTCAATAAATAAATGAAATACGTATTTTTATAATATAGAGACAAAGCCAAATAACAAGAAATTATGGAACATTCAAGATTCCAAAATATGGATTCACGGTAAATTGCTGAGACTAGAGATTTCCTAAATTAAAATTATCAACCATTTATCGGTGAGGTAAAACATTGAAATTTGGCGAGATTATAAACAGATGTTTCAAAAAAGCCTGAATTAAAAAATACAAAATGGCCGGATAGTGAAATGGGGAATTATAAAAAAAATACAAAATTATATTTAAAAAATCTTTCGATGTAGTAGTACTATAAATGTATGAGCTAGCTAAAATTGTATGAATATTTTTTAAATTTTAAAATAAAGGTGGCCGCCTTTTAAGAAAGAAATTGTCGTGCAGATGTTCAGCTTTAACACGATATTAACTCTACGTTGAGTTTTTTTAATATGATTTAAGCCAAAATAAAGTCGAGAGATTCTTACAGGGCTGTTTTCCCTTAACAAAACTATAGTTTCATTAGTAGAAAAAACATATGAAAAATTATAAAAATAGGTCATCTTTATTTAACATTTAAGTATGTATTTGGAGCAGAAAGAGACTAGGCTTTGTGATAAAGGGGCTTAGATTTAGCCTTTCTCTAACAACTACAGTATTTTTTTGATATGCTCATAATATAAATTTTTCAGATTTCTGAGAGCTAGCAGCGAGATTTCATTTTTACCTTGAGATAAGAGGTTTCGTCATTTTCTTTCATCACTATTTTATTAACATGATAACGGTGAAGGGTGAAAGGCGAAAGGGACTATATAAAATTAGACAGAATAGTGAATTAGTTTTAGAAAACGACACAGACCATTGAATTTTAATCCATATGGACTGATAGCGAGTTCTACTTTCTCACTGACCTATACGGCCTCCTTAAGATCTGTGCTGTACGAAGGAAAAGCATTAAAAAACTAATTTTAAAACCATTTATAAGTAGGGGAGAAAATGTATAATTTCGCAAGCCGTAAGGACAATTACCCAAAATAATTAATCAATACAAAATTACTGAAAATTTTAAGTTTCAAAATTGTCTTTAAGAAATGGGGTGAGCAAAGTTTTCCAAGCCAAAAGAAAAAATCATAGCAGTGTGAACTAAAATAATTGTAATTGTCTTGTAAGTAAATGTACCTACCAAGGCAACCAAATGTTTTCTGAATAGATTTTTTTTTCTAGCACTGCATCCTACTACCTGTTCAGATTGTAACTACACTAATTGGTTAGCGATTAGGAAGGCTTAGTTTAAGAGAACTGCACCCGCATTTATGTGGAAGGAGAGTATACAATTATTTATGGAAAACCGCCCTCAGTGCACCCGACCGGGATTAAACTCTTTCTCTCACTCTCCAGTAATCTATTCTAAGATGAGATTAGCACATTCGACCATGTGTTCACAAAGCGGGTAGTTTCAAAATTGAAGACTGAGAAATATAAGAGCTCAAAAATAAAGCACTAACGTAAACACCATTTTCGTTGTGGTTAAAACTTGAAATTGGGTAAGCATATAAAAGAACCATATCGGATAACCAAATAAGACTTAGAAATTCAAATTGGGAATGTTTGAATTCCCTCTGAAGATTTAAGTAGTTTGAATTTGTAAAATTAATAAGAAATCACAAGACACAACACAAACATAACAATAATATTTAAAAGTTCGAAATTTCAAAATAGAGGTGCAGGAAATGGATGAAAGATAAGGCGGAAGGGAGTGATTAAAATTTCTAAACTGAAAAAAAAATATTTGGTATACAATTTTAATTTTGTAAATGCAGATGAATAAATTTAAAATAAAATACTCAAAAAGTACAGATTATCTTAAAAGGGATCGATTATACCTTCTCAATTACAAAACTATATATCGAAGCATAAGCTATTACCTATGCAGGAGTGAAATAACAATGAAAATAATCATCTTCTAGTGACATAGTTTAGAAAACCATTATTTTTTGGGGGTAATAATGGCATCAAAACATTTATTTAACATGTTTATATTTTTCTGTTATTTAATTTATGCTCTTTGGTAAACTTTTATGCTATTTCTCTCAACACATTTCTGTAATAACGTCTATCACTTAGTTTCACTTATCTTATATTGTGACAAGGCAAATTTCGTATTGTAAATCAATTGCATTCGTTTGTACACTTGTTTTGAGGCTAGGTAATATTTTTTTTCAAAGATTCAATTAATTTTTTTATTGCAATAATTGGTTTGGGATTGCCAAAGTTATTTTAATATATTACACTGAGGAGATTTAACAATTTTGGTAGCTGGAAGTTGAACATCAAATCTAGATATTGTTTTGATGCTGCTTAACTGTACGAAGAACGGGTCTAACTGCTATTATAACTATATAAATCTGATATAAAATGTTTGTCTTGGGGTAATTATTTAATCAGAAGTATTAAATAATACAGGCTCAGAACTTCATTTCTAAGTGGAATTCTTTCACTTGTCGTACTATTTAAACAGACATATAACCTTATAGCTAGGCAAAGAACCTATTTCTCAAAATAAATAATTTCACTGGTAGTATTTTAGTGATCAATCATAGAAAGTTCTTTCTTAGAAGATCTTTTCCCTCGCAGTAATATTTAAATCATACTTAGACCGTTCTTTCTCCAGGGACATCTCCAACTCCCCAGGACTGAACCAAACGTGACAATGTCTTGAGATAGAGTGAATGCAGATGACTTTTCGAGCTCTCTCAGTAAAATAACATAGTACCGACTCCTTCCTCCCGATATACGGGACCTACTTCTGTCACACGGCGTCGTCACATGAAGCATCCTTGTACAGTAGAGCTTTGGCAGGGTGTGGCAAGACAATGATTTCCTTAGAGAGATCACACTCGACGCCCAGCGTCGCAAGACGTCAGTCACTTGTGTGACAGCCATCGCCACACGTCTAGAGGCCTTATATTACACTGTAAAAACTCTTTGAAAACTAATACTTCCTTTGAACATGTTTGGATTAGTACTCCCACTCTTGGATTATTTATACTGTAGGATTCTGGTAGAATCGACATTAAAAAAAACCAGCTAAATCCCGTTTTTCGGCCAACATTGACACAATATAATTATATTATTAGTGTTATTGTATCGGTATATATCTTTAGGTACGCAGAAAAAATGCAAGGCTCAACTAATCTGACGAGAAGGTTTGGATTCGAGTCCAAATATGGTCTAATTAAGGTGGTATTATGTAAATTGTTTCATACTCCTTTTGCAGATACTTGTAAGATTCACATGAAATTCTTGACTTTAAAACAACAACAAAATTTATGATATTTATATTTAAAAATATATTTATCGTTAATTAGTTTGTATCCTTATAAATTTACCTTTCAAGTTTTATAAAATGTTATGGTTTGTAATATTTTATATTAATTAATATTGCAAAAAAGGTACATTTGAGAATATGGATACAAAGAAAGTTCACTATCCATTATTCGTGGCAGGTTACACGTAAATGTATTACGTTTTTAAATTGGTTAATTAATATTCATTCCACTATAAGATCGGTTAATAATTATTTTAGTAAAACAACATTTAATCAAAGAGAATGATATACGATATATTTATTTTTGATGATATTAAAAATGTATGTTAGTTCTATGTAGACTAATCATAAACCTGTGGTTATTTAATTATATCTTACTGAGCCATCAAAAGATAGCTTTTTTTAGTAAATACAACGACACAAAACTGATACTCTCACAATAAATGAACTTCACTACTAAAATCGAACGTGTTTCTATTCTTGGAAGTTTTTATAGAATAAGATATGGGTTTAAGACCTGGCCAAAGGTGAATTCTAAGCAATATAATATCATGTCATTAGGAGTTCCTAAAAAACGCAAGAACTTTCTGTATGAGGGAAAAAAATTTGTATTAAATAATAGAAGAATATTTTTTTTAATTTTGTAGAATTCTAGAAATACTATAGTTTACTTCAAACCATTGAATCAATTACAATTTTAGTTTAAATAAAAAATGTACGTAGCAATACAAGTCATGATATTTTTAAGCATTATTATAGTGTTAAAAAGAATTAGAAAGCATATAAATTAACTAGCCTGTTATTTTATTAAACTTGTTATTTAACCTCAGGTTGTTAATTTTTATAACAAATCTAATAATGTGATGAATTAATAATAAGGGCCAACTAATTCTTACGATTGTATTGTTATACAATTGAATTTTAGAAATTCATGTAAAACTAATTAATATTATTTATATATACAATATATTATTGAAAGCATTACCGAATAAATTAAATGGTACGGAACTCCGCACGGACTTCCTCACTCTATTGTTTAAAAATTGAGATATTTACTCAAAACACGTAATATATGTGAAACTAAATCATTAACACTCGCAAACCCAAACATAAATTTCACTATACTTACGTAATATATTTTTGTGTCAAAATTTTAAATTTTATTTTTAAATAATTGATGTCCTCCTTTGTATGTTTGGAACAATAGAACATGATCGATATTGGGTCCCTAAGGGTCAACACTTCGTAATAAAATTTATACTTCCAGTTAAAATTTTAAAATTGTATAAGTGTTGCACATCTTCAAGTCAGAGCATTGATATTAAATTCTTCATATATCCATTTTGACCATTAAAAAATAAAAATAATGACTATCTAGTCTAAAATTAACAAGATCAATTATTACTTTATAAATATTTATTCAAAAAGGTTAAAGGAAAGATAATATACATTATTTGAGAGAAATACTTTTATTTAAGTACTCTATGGCATTAGATAATTATTGCGTTAAAACATAAGTAGTATATCTGTATAAATAAAGCTCACAAAATTGTGTTGATATTTTTGTTAATATCTCAGAAACTATTGGTCTTATAAAAATATATTTCAAATAAAAGTGTTTTTATTGTTTATTGTACTATAATTTTACGTTGATAAGTGATTTATTATCTTCATTAGATATAGAGAGATGAGAATTTCTGCTTCTGTAAAGTACACTAAATTTATTTTCATGGTAAAATGAAAATAGCCATTTTGTTTATAATATTAATCACAATATAGATACGAAATTTAATCAAAATTGCTAGAGCAGATTTTGAGAAAATCTATTTTTAGTTTTTCGCCCTTATTTAAACTACTCTTAATTTTAGGGATAAACAAACACACAAACCTTTGGCTTTGCATAAACCACTTTTTAGGGTTTGGGGGGTTATTACACATTGACATCCATTATCATTTCCTTTTAGATCTACTTTACTGTCACAATAATTTACCTTAAGTGTTTGAAAAGTTAAAATATTCTTTATTATTTCTGTTGTCAACATCCCTTTCTTTCAACTAATACAAAGACTAAAGCGATGAATAAGGTATCATAGGATAGTATTTTTTACCGACTTCTGACATAGAATACTCAGTTAACGTTAAAAGACATTGTTTGTTTAATAGTTCAGTTAAAAGAAAAATTAAACAATATTTTTGTATCGTTTGCCGAAAATTACAAACAAAAATTTCAAGATGATAGCATCTTAAAATAAAATATTGTATAATTACAAAGAGGTATTGTGAACTGTTAATACGTTCATATTAATGAACTCTCTTTGCTAATTTGTGTATACATTTTGCTTAGTATTTAATTTCCACATCCAAACAGTAGAAATGTTTTTTGAGGGGGTGGGGGTGGAAGGGTATGTTGAATGTGCAAGAGTTTCGCAAGGGTTTATATATATATATATATATACACCACTAAACCCTCGAATATAAGGGTAGTTCAAAGAAGGGCAAAAAGAGAAAAAGCATATTTTCTCAAAATTGGCTCTAATGATTTTGATTAAATTTCATTTGTAAACATTTATAGATGTTCCAAACAAAATGGATACTCTCAATATTTCAGCAAAATGACATTAAGTGTTCCGGTCTAATACATGATTTTTTTTTTATCAAATCTCCATAGCTATTTGAGATATGAAATTACTCATCATTGCAAATATGTAGCACTATTTATAATACAAATTTTTATTTGAGACATGTGTTTATAAAACCAATAACTTTCAAGCTATACGCCTATATATATATATATACACCACTAAACCCTCGAATATATATATATATATCTGTCTGTCTATCTATCCGTATGTCTATCTGTATCTCCAACTATAGCCTAAACTATTTTACCCATTAGGCTGAAACTTTGTAGCTAGTGATTTAATAGGGTTACCCCGAGGGGTTTATGTGATAGGATATCTAATCCTAAAATTATGGGTAGTTTACTGAAGGGCAAAAAGAAATAAAAGAAATTTACTCAAAATCGGCTCAAACGATTTTGATTAAATTTAATTCCAAATATTAATAAACATCCCAAACAACATGCTTACTCTCAATATTTTGCCAAAATGAACTAAAGGTTTCCGGTCTGATGCGTACACACTCTTTTTTTTATCATAGCCACGAAAGTATTTGTGATATGAAATTACTTATTTTTGAAAATATGTAGGGCTATTTATAATACAAATTTTTATTTGAAACATAAATTTATAAAACCAATAATATTCAAGTGTAACCCCTCCCCCCTCCCTTAAAGCAATAATAGTCAGAAAGTCACAAGATAACAATAGTTTTATTGAAGAAACAATGAATGAATATATTTATATATATATATATATATAAAACAATAACAATATGTGCAGAGATTCTAGAGATCCACCACCTTGTGACCTTCAAGAGAAATAATAATAGATTTAATTCAAGAAAGTACACCAGAAAGGTAATTCTCAAAAGTTAAGATTCTAAGTCACTAAAATCATATATGTCTTACCACATGGTAACAACTATATTTACCTTCAAAATATATCAAAGTTATTTCATTATAATATTAAACTTTAACTATTGCGCCAAATTGTGGCGACAATACACATTATACATAATTGATGTTCTCGATGTTTTAAACATAATCAATCATTAAGAGCCTTGACCTCTTGTGGTGATTATGTGCACTATAATGTAACAGAAGTTATGAGACATAATAGTAGATCTTTTGTGATATCTCGCCACATCATAATATATTCTAATGCTACTAAAGTCACATAGTATAATAGTAGAATTTGTCTTCATGACAACAAAATATAATTTAAACCGACTACATTTATAAAGCATACAACTAAATATACAAGTGCTCTGTCTGCTCATAGTAACAAAATATAATTTAAATTTTAAAAGCATAATATTATATATCTAAGTGCTCTTAACAACAACATGTAGTTTAAGAAATTAAATTTGAAAAGCACAAAATTAAACATATATGTGCTCTGTCTCCTCATAATATCAAATTGTAATCAAAACAATTAGATTTGAATCAACAAGATATTAATTACTCGGTAAACGACGCCAACCACGCATTAGCAAGATGGTCATGACCTACGCTGTAGTGCAATGAAACGCTAGTAGCAGAGCGGTGGCTCAGAAGTTATTTTAAGATTGGGGAAAAATTAAATTTCCCAAATAAACAAAATACTAATAGAAACGTGGCTACACATTAGCGCGCTAATAAAGTAAAACCCATTCATCTTATTTCAGGGATTTAAATTTATAACCCAAATTATAAATTTTGAATTGATTGCATAAATTGGCCGAAAGAGAATTTTGAAAATTGGAAGTTAAACCCTAGCTTAAATAGCGTCCCTCACCTGGTACTAAGCCAGATTGAACAATGAGTGCCAATACACACAAAACACCGCCATATATAGAAACTATACAAGATTACATGTCCACAGAGAGTAGGGAAGAGAAAAATGGGAAAGGGAATTGAAGGGAAGAAGTCGGGGAGGGGAGCGCATGGAAGGAATTGTAAGCATTCTGTGAACTAGTAGAATGCGCTAGAACAGTCCAGACAGAAGAATTTTTAACTAAGAACGTGGAGCCACCTTCACTTGTTTTCATTGGGCGTGTCCTATTTCGCTTGCAGATATCTGGGTCACACCTCCTTCCAGTCAGTTAAATAGTGTGTTTGAGGGAGAAGGTCATTGCCAATCGTGAAGAAGTTGGAGTCCAATCAGGTTAGAGGATGAGTATTATAAACTATGATTGAACTGTTACTTTTAATTTGTTACACAATATGTACCGAGTTATAATTACATATATTTTAATTTTTCGAACACTAAAGTTTAAGTATTGCGACCGTAAAACAATCTAACCTGAAATGTTGATGGATGTCGACGTCTCACTACCCCCTCAAAACATAAAAATTAGTTTTTGCAATGACGTATGTCAGTGTGCTCCTATAACATAAAATTAAGAGTATTTTAATAAAATTAGAAAAATCGATTTTATTAAAATCGGTTCTAATTATTTTGATTAAATTTCATATTTAGAAGTTGATTAATATTATAAGTAAAAAGTCTATTTTCATTTTACCATGAAAATGACTTTTAGAGTAATTTACAGAAGCAGAAATTTCCGTATCTCCACAAATATTAGAGATACTAAATAATGTATCATTGCAAAACTGTAGTTGTATTATAAATAATAGATCTTTTATTTAAAATATATTATTATAAAACCAATATATTCTGATATATAGGCAATATATTTATACAATTTTGTGAGCTTTAGTTGTGGAGAGATACTACTTAAGCTTTAACGCAATTATTATATTATGCCATGGAGTAATCAAATACAAGAAAGTCTCTCGAAAAGTTTGTGCTATTTTTCCTTTAACCTCTTAGGAGAAATTTTTGTACATTAATGCTCAATCTCCTTCATTTTAGACTAAAGTAAAAAAAAATATTTTTTATTGGTCAAAATTTATAAATGAGAAATTTAATAGCAATTAGATGACCTGGAGATGTTTAACATCTGAAATAATGTGTAAATTTTAACCGGAAGTCGAAGCTTTAACAAGAAGGGTCGAATCTTGTGGGCCAATATTGATATATTTATTGGTCCATACATACAAATGAGTACAATAATTCTTTAAAAATAAAATTATAAAATTTAAAACAGTGACTAAAATAATGTTTTAAGTAAGTATAGTGCAATTTATGTTTGGGTTTACTAGTGTGTTATTTCGTTTCCCATATATTACGAGTTTTGTGTAAATATATCAATTTTTAAACAATAGAGCGAGAAATTCTGCGTGGAGTTCCGTACCATTTATTTTTACTCTCGCTCTATTACAGGTAGAGAAAGTAATGTGATCGTCAAAAATAGAGCTCGAGATTTTGATGAATCTTGACGTTGCATGACCCTCCGAATCCGAAAATGTGATTTTTGAATTTCCATCTGTCCGTACCTCCAAATAGAGCCTAAACTATTTTACCGATTGGGCTAAACTTAGTATTTAGGGTTTTCATATGGTTGCCACTAGGGGTTTTTGGAAATGGATATCTAGCCCTGAAATTAATGGTATTTTACTAAAGGCCAAAAAGAGAAAAAGTCTATTTTCTCATAGTTGGAAAAATGATTTTGGTTAAATTTCATTTCAAAACATTCATAAATATTCCAAGCAAAGTGACTACTCTAAATATTAAGGCTAAATGGCTTTAAGGGTTACCATCTGATGCATATATTACCATTTTTATCAAATCTCCGAGACTATTTAGATATGAAATTAATTATCATTGCAAATAAGTAGATCCATTTGTAATACAAAATTGTATACAAAATATATTTTTATAAGGCCTATAACTTTCAAGCTATACGCAAACATATGTATTTTTTAACTTTTTGAATACTAAAGGTATATTATTGTAACCGGCAAAAAAATCTAAACTGAAATGTTGATGGATATCTAAGTCTCATGACCCTCCGAACTCTAAAAAGGAGTCTTTGTAATGCCGTCTTTCTGTGTGTCTTTTTATCCACAAATTTACGAGTACTATATTATTATTATTATTATTATTATTATTATTATTATTATTATTATTATTAGCACCGCGTCCTACTACCCGTTCGGGTTATACGCACTTACGCTAATGTGTAATGGTAGGCTGATTGTGAGATGAAATGAAGGACCTACAGTTTAACGTGGAATCCGAGCCATGGTGGAGGCCTGTTATTCCCCACATTCACAAGATGTCTTGTCAGAGGTGAAGGAAGGGTTTGGTAATCAGATAAATTACTTTAATAAAAAGCGAAAAGTGAAAAAATCAATTTTCTCAAAATCGGCATTAACGGTTTTGATTAAATGTCGTATCCAGGCGTTGATTAATATTATAAATAAACTGGTTATTTTCACGTTTCCATAAAAATGAATTTAAGGTACCTTACAGAAGCGTAGATTTCCGTATGTCTACAACTATTTGAGACACTAGATACCTTAGCATTGCAAAATTGTACTACCATTAAAAATAAACAATTTGAATATGAAACATATTTTTATATGACCAATGGCTTCTGAAATATTGGCAAATATATTAATACAATTTTGTAAGCTTTATTTAGTTGTAAGGAAATACTACTTAAGTTTTAACGCAATAATTCTCAAATGCCATAGAGTAAGATATAAGAAATTCTCTCAAAAGTGAATGTTCTCTTTCTTTCAACGTTGATTTATCTCTATTATCTTGGATTAAATGGTCAATATTTGCCTATTCTATTGGCAAAATGTATAAATGAGGGACTTAATAGCAATGCAATAATTATAAGATGTGCAACCCCTATTAAAATGTTGAAAATTTTAAACTGGAAGTCGACTTTTACATACGATGGGTTGACTCTTGGGGACCCAAGATCAATGTTTTTATTTCTCGATACTTTACAGGTTGAGCAAGTATTGTGATCGTCTGAAAAATTTAACTCGAGACTGTGTTAAATCTTGACATTTCATGACCTCCCGAATCCAAAAAAGTGGTTTTGAATTTCTGTCTGTTTGTCTATCTGAACATTGTGCTAGAGCTTAAACTATTTTACCGATTGGGCTAAGACTTGGTATCTTGGTGTTTCATAGGGTTACCTCAAAGAATTTGATATCCAACCCTAAAATTAAGTGTAGTTTATTTAAAGGCATAAAGGGAAAAAAGTGATTTTATCAAAATTGGCTTTTAAAATAATGGTTAAATATAATTTATAAACTTTGATAAATGTTAAAAACTAAATGGCTACCTTAAGCTTATCGTCAAAATGACTTTAAGTATTCTGGTCTAATGCGAAAACTCTAAATTTTAATCTTATGTCCGTAAATCTTGGAGAAATGAAATTACTTACCACATATATGTAGATCTATTTACAATCAACTTCTTTTACTTGAAAACATTTTTAAAAAATAACTAGTTTTCAAGCTATACGCAAATATATTTATTTTATAGCTTTTCCGACGCTTTAAGGTAAAATATTACGACCGTAAAAAAAATCCAACCCAAAATGTTGATGGATGTCAACGTTTCATGATCAACCAAACCCTTAAAAATGGTTTTTGCAACGCCATCTGTCTGAGTGTCTGTCCAACCCTAAAATTAAGAGCAGTTTACTAAATGGTGAAAAGAGAACAATTCAATTTTCTCAAAAGTGGCTGCAATGATTTTGATTAAAAATCGTATCTAGGCATTGATTAAAAGTAATTACTTTTAGAGCTATTTACAAAGGAAAAAATGTATATATCTCTGGAGCTATTTGAGATTCAAAATAACATAATATTGATACATTTTAGTAATATTAAAAATGAATAAATTTTATTTGAAATACACTTTTTATAAAACCAATAATTTTGGAGATAATGGCAAATATATTATCACAATTTTGTGAGCTTTAGATTTGAAAAATACTACTTAAGCTTAGACACAATATTTCTCTAATGTCATAAAGTAAGCAAATAAGTAAGTATTTCACGAATATTAATGTTGTTTTTCCCTTAACTCCTTAGGGGAAATATTAGTACAGCACAGGGGTGCATCCAGGATTTAGGTGAGGTGGCTAGGGGGCGAGATGTGGGTGCTCCCATCACTGATTGGATCAGGGAGGAGGGGAAGTATTTAAAGAAATTTTTACATTAAAATACTTCAAATTTTGAGTTTAAATCTTTAAGTAAATTTTAGTGTGACGTTAAATTTGAGAATAATCCTCTAATGAAAGTTATCACTCGAATATGGCGATTAGTATTGAAATTTATTATAAGCAAATAGTAACAATATCAACAAATAGTGATTAATAAAAGGGAAATAAGTTTAAATATTATAATCATTATTGTATAAATAGTATTTTAGCTATTCAATCAATTATACAAAATAGATGGGATTATTCAGATTTCGAACAATCGAACTTTAACTTCACTCTATAGTATAGATAGTTACGTTATTTGTGTGATATTATTCAATTGTTTATAGCACGGTATTTAAAAATAAATTATTTTAAAGATATTAATTTATTATTAATAATTTAAATAGTAATAATAAAAATGCCAAAATTCATTTAAACCTAAACAAGGTTTGTGCAACAAGGTGAGAGGCGCACAACTTAAATTTGCCTAATTTCATTAATGGCTACTTTTACCACTTTAATATTATTATTATTATTATTATTATTATTATTATTATTAGCACCACTTCTTACTACCCGTTCGGGTTATACGCACTTACGCTAATGTGTAATGGTAGGGTGATTGTGAGATGAAATGGAAGACCTACAGTTTAGGGTGGGATCCGAACCACGGTGGAGCCCTGGAATTTCACACATTAATAAGTTGAGAATAATAGACGTCTTGTCAGAAGGGGAAGGAAAGGTTTGGCAATCAGATAAATCTGTGCCGAGACCGAGGATTGAGCCCCGGACCTCCAGCATAAAAGTCCAACACCTTACCCCTAGACCACCAGGTCACCTACCACTTTAATACTTATAGTAATTACCATATATTAATCTTTTAATAATATTACCACTAACAATTAAAAAAAATTATATCTAGTTAGTGTGATAGTACTACGGGACAATAAAACTAGTTGTAACCTCTTTCTTGGACCCACCCCTGGTACAACTTTGATCTTTCTACCTCAATTTAGACTCGATTTTAAATAATTACCTATTATATCTGTCAAAATTTATAAGAGAAAAATTTAGTAGCTATGCTATAACAATAAGATGTGCATCCTGTAACAAAATGCCGAAAATTTTAACCGGAAGTCAAAATTTTAATACGAAGTGTTGACCCTTGCGGTCCCAATATCAATATTTTTTATTGGTCCAAATATACAAATGAATACGTTAATATTTAAAAATAGAATTATAAAATCTAAAACCGTAAGTAAAAAATATTTTACGCATGTATAACGCAATTTGTTCTTGGTTTCGCTAGTGTATATTACATTACAAATTGTGAGTAAATAACTCGTCTTTTAAACAATAGAGCGAGAAATCCCGTGTGGAGTTCAGTACCATTTATTTGAATAGTGTAAAAATTAAATATCTTGATTTACCACTACAATTTAGCTATATTTTATAATCTGACATGATAAACCTTTTACTGAACCATTAATCACTATAAATTGCAAGTGTTTAAGAATGCTAAATAGTTTCATCCCACTAATATTATTTGTTTTTTAATTTTGGTCTATTTTTTAAATTAATTACTTTTGAGGATTAATAGATTTATTCTTTTAACAATTAATAGGGAATTATCATCTATTTTTCATATTATTTATTCATTAATTGGTTTAAAATTATTCTAATTAATTAAATTGTCCCTTACTTCAATGTAATGGTGGTATATTTAAATACTAGTCATGCTGGATTCTTTAAGTAGAATTTATATCATTCTTCTCAATGAAGGATACACTTAATTTGAGAAAAAATAAAGTTTTTTTTAGGGATTAAATTTAAGAATATAATAATTGATCATGATTAAATATGATATGAGCTGTAGTAAATAGCCTATATTATAAAACATTATGTTGAAGACTTTTGGATCAACTTAGATTTAAGGGAAATAATAATTTATAAATTATATGATTTTCTTACAAATACATGTTACAAAAATATGTTTGGATTGTGTTAATAATTTCTGACATTACTGGTTTTGGAAAGTGCTATTGCTTTAAAACTATTTTATAAAGATATATAAATATTATTTCAAGTAAATACCATGTTAATAAATTATGCCTGCACTGTGGAATCTGGCCAGGGCCGTTTGGCTTATAACGTCAACGCTCTTACACTGAGATTATCAATGCGATTTAGTTCTGAATACTAACATTATTTTACTGTGCGCTCTGGATATCTCATTAGTAGAAAATTGTCGGGAAAAACCGAGTCCAGGAATCTATTCTCATGTCAGTATTTATTTGTTCTAGTGTAAATTTAAATTAATAGTCTTAAATTGCTATTAGCTAACCGTAAATCATTTTAAATTAAATATGGTGGGAAGATGAATTAAAACGATATTATTTTTTATATAACAAGATACAAGAAGGTATTTATTTGTAAAATCACTGATTAAAATTTTCTCTGTAATCAAAATATATATTCAAATTTTCCTCTATTTCATGATATTATTAAAAATTATGAAATATTATTATAATAATCACTAAAATTCATGTTAAACTATTCTCTTTCACCTTTTTATTTACAATTTTAGGATAAGGATGATATTCTTTTTAATGAACTTGGATCCGAGTGGTGAGAAATTAGTAAAACCATTCAGGTTAATCCATACACTGTACACCTAGACAAGATTCAAAACCTGACCTCCCTATCACCCTAGAACAGAATAGTATTAAATAGTCCCCGTTCTCACCGCTATAAGTCCCATTAGAGCTACATTAGTCAATATTTAATAAATGTAATACAAGTTAAATAATTTCATAGAGTATATTAAACATTTAAATAACATTTCCCTAAGACAACTACCGACATTGAATTTAAAAATCAATTTCAAACTTTGTGCAATATTATATTATATTATATTCAATAAAAATGTTTAATGAAATTATAATTGTAGTACAATACACTCACAGGTAGATGAATTAATATATGAATCCGAAATTCTCAAACCAGATAATAGGATAGACAGGATTAAATATTAATGAAGCCTGTCCAATCAATATGTGAGTTTTTTTTATGTAAATCTACCAATCATAGAGTTCATGAGTCACTGAACATAACGTTTTATGTCAGATATTAAAATAGGAATTGATCAAATAATATACGACTAAGATTTGGATGAGATTTTTCTTTTCGTTGGCAGAATTTTTTTTTAGTGTATTGATGCAGTATCAAATGGAAACTACAAACTTTCCATTTCTTTCTTATAATGAACTTAAATTTCTCGATCTCTATCTCATTATAAGGAAACCAATAAAAATGGATGCTGAGTCTGCAATAGAGAAATGAGAGGAAGGATTCGCATCTTTTAAAAGTTTTCTCTTCTTGCCAGTAACTCTAGTTCACTTAAAACTAAATCCCTTGACTAAAAAAAAAATCTTGAAAATAACTTTTATTTGTAATTTCTCTTCTTTATATTTTCAGACAAATCATATTGTATCATCATATCATCACATATTATCATTATGTTTTAAGAAATACTTAAATTGTTTTTTCATTTATTTGAAGTATTAATCGTGCACTCTCTGAATATATTGGTTATAACAGCACATGACTTATGAATTAACTCGAATTTATAACAGATACAAAAAAAAGTCTCTGACCGTTATTTCATCACCGTGAAAGGGGAAACCCACATTTCACAAATGATAAGTTTTTCGGGTATGCCAGGATTTGATCCCACAACTTTTAGCTCATTAGACAGAAATTTTTTTATAAATGATTAACCATTCACTCTCCACGAAAATGTGAGTATGCGTCCTTTAATTGTATTATTTATTTATCATGTTTAATACATTATTGCGATTAAATGAGGATGGCCTGAACGGGTAGTAAGAGAGTGAAAGCCCCCATGTATTTAACTTTTAAAATGCTGGTTTATAAACGAGCATCCAATCAAAGTGTAGCTGCGAGTAACTTTAATCGGAGCTTTAAGCTTAAGTTAGGATTCTATAGCCAATACATGGACACGTAGTAATAAACTTTTCACTATGGAAATAAAACCAAAATGCACTTTTTTTGCACTGCTTCCAGAATATCTGCATTTGACTGCAATAGGAGAAAGTACAAGGGTATAATTTATACGAAATAGACCCGTAAGTATAATTCATACGAAATATACCAGTAAAAAGGGTATAATTTATAGGAAATATAGGCTACCTGTATTTTCACTAATGAAAATTGGAAAACAATGTATGAAATATAGCTTTCAATTAACTCGGTTGGGTGTCAACTTCCGTCCTCTACGTCACCAACAAATCAGACTATTCATTCTTGAAGTTTAGTCTGCACGCTCAATGATGTGAGTCCTACGTAAATTATTCAGAGAATTATTAAATTATAATATTATAACTATAATTTTGGTTTACATTAAATTTAAAACTTCAGAAAATAATTAATAAAAGGAAAATGTTAAGGATAAATTTCACTGCATTACTTATGAATTAATACACCACCACAATTAAAAGCTACACGGTTATCTTGATCTACTATTTTGATCTAAGATAGTAGGAAGCCTAATTAAAATATTAACAATTAATTTACTATGGTCAGGCTCTATTTATGTTTCTAAAAACATATTTACTTTTCCTAAACCTTTAATCAAGTATACATCAAACAGGTTCAATACACACAATAATAGGTTTTCCCTTATTGACGTCACAAAGTTTACATAATTGAAGAGGCCTTGTGATGTCATTTCAGTCGCTGCAAGAGAGATGTTTGTCTTGCCCTTTGAAGGGCCTTTACCTATGCAACCTGTAACAATAATATTTTACTAGGAAAATCAAGATAATAAGTGGGATATTTGACATGTTTATTGAATGTCCATAAATCACTTGTTATTTAAGAATTGGTTTGTTAATTCAAAATAATATTCATACTAAATGAAGGTGGACGGTATAAAATGTCCGAAAAGAATTAAAAACCTTATATTTTAAGTCTCAAACTAAAAGAAATTATGAAATGTAAAGTTGATTAATTTTCAACCATATTTTACAGAGTACATATCGCAATGTATGTGCATTATGATAATAAAGTAAATGGCCAAAAGTATAACCCATAACAAACAAATAAAGTCATTATTTAAAGGTTAATATTAGCAAATGTCAAGTAATTATCATAATATTAGTTTTGACATTACAACAAAACAAAACATCAATTGCGTAGACTCTTAAGTGGTTGCGTGTTCTAAGGCATCCCTTTCGCAATCGAATGAGCTGCTGATGATGGGGTGTGGTAAATATTTCTTATTATAAAATTGAAATATAGATTAATATAAATAAATCAACGAATGGGCGCCAACCATCAACCAATTTTCTTTCCTTAGGTTGGTAAATTTATTTTAATAATTAAATAATTTGCTCCAAGAAACTGTTTGGCAGAATGACGAAAACTCCCTTTCCCAAGACAACTGGACCTTACCCAAAGTTTTTACTAAGTTTAGACACAGCACTGCACTGCATATTTTGTTGGTGATATTGTTCTTAACATTGACATAAAACCTAATAAAATTATTCACTCATGGAATGCAAAATTCAAAATACAGTGTACACTACCATAATAAATATATTATGAAAAATTATATTTTGAGAGTGATTGTTATTATTGTTGGAAACTATATTTTTAAACAAACCCTGCATAAAAAGGCATTCCTCACTAATTTATAAAATTAATGAAAATATTTCTTGGAAACACTTGAAATTACTAAACTCTCACTTGAATGGTTCTAAAAAAAATATTTAATTACAACACACACATATTTATATATATATTACCTAGATAAAATATAACCAGGATTTTAAATCTTTATAAGAGGCTCAAATAAAATGTGTTCTTCAGAAAGCTAATTTAATCCTTTAGAAATCTGATGTTCTATACACAACAAAAGGAAATTTTGTTATGAGGTTGAAAGACAGAAATATTTATGTTTTTGAAATAAAAGATTATTTAGAAATGTTATCAAGTATTATCTCTTCTTTAAATAAATATTCAATACTGATGAGCCTAAAAGGCTGGATATATGTTCTGAGAAGAAATTTTAAAACGGTTTCAAACTAAACTCAGTATATTTAAATTAACATTTTATCATATATAGGTAACAAAGTCACCTTATTTTGTAAGTGTAGTCTGAGATGGTAATATTTTCTCCCTCCCTTGATATTTAAAATTATTATATTCAATTATTGCCACACTTAACAAGGCGAAGAAACATTAAATGATCCCACCCAAAAATGTCCGATCTAAGAAGAATATAGATATATGGCCCTTTTAAAAATTATACTTTCAGGCCTCTTATTTAAAAAATCATCCCTTTAAATTCTCACGTGACGTTCCTCAAAGGTTTTCGTACTCCTTCCTTTTAATTTATTTTTTACTGACGAACTTTCCAACTGACTATTAAAAAATTGAATGATCCCCTAATCGGGTTCTCCCTTGCTCTTTTCCAAACAATTTTAGAAAACAATCAATAACACAAAACCACCTAATTTAAATAACAACATTATGATTTCTTTTTAAAACCACTTCTGGTTTTTAGGTACAAAAGTGGCTGGGATTACATAACTATTTTAAGGTTTATCCTGTTGACGATCGAGCACCGTGGACTGGTGTGAATCGAGATCAGCCGGTTGTGTGTGAGAAGAACACGCGTGGTTGACTGTTGGAAGCCATGTGTGGTGGAGCTGCCGTTAGACGAGATGACAAGATAATATGTGATATGGGGGCTCACCCCTGCTGGAGGGTCGATCCCGGGTCTCTGGGTAGTTTTGCGAGTCCCGTTATCGCGCGTGCTTCCTCGTCCCGGGGATTACCGCATCTGACAAAAGTGATAAATATATCTTATTGGACTAACTCACTAGCCTCATTCCTCACGAACCACCCATCCCAGCCATGTAGCCCCCAAGGGTGCCCCGGTAAGTAAGTAGTTAGGATTGGCTACCGGGCACCCAAAATAAATAGGAACGTTATAATATTACAATTTGAGAGCTAAACACAAATTATCAGATTATTTTTAAATCTCGCACCTAAAATCTAGCTGAGTTTAAAACAATAAACATGGCATTATAGTAACTTCTCTTTCTTCCGCTAGAGAAAATTAATTCCTCAAATTACAGTCGTATGTTCTAAGCGTCCAAGAACAGAGAATTATGGTATTAAGATCCTAATAACTCCAAGATAAACCACTCTCCAAATCAGATAGCTCTAAGATCACACACAAACACAAATATTTTATATATATATTTATATATATAATATAAATCTATATATATTATATAAATTTATATTTTTTTAACATAAATATATATTTTTAACATATATATATATATATATATATAAATTCTCAAGTCATGAAAATATAATTCATAATTAAACAAAATTATTGAAATACAGTCTCTTGTATGCAAACAAAAATTATTTACTTCTGCGTCGGATAATTTATTTTATAATTATCAGCAAAACCAGCTTTCTAAAAAAGTTTAACAATTTGAATTTATCTACCTCTAGGCTTATTTCAAATTATGAAATACTTGATAATTATTTTATAGATAAATATTTCCTCAAGAAAAAAACTTAAACACTATCAAAAATAATATTAGGTGGGCCACTATGATTTTATTTGTGGATTTATAAAAAATTGAATCTACATAATATTAGGGCTATAAATAACGTAGTTCTAATTGAATACAAGTTGTATACCAGCTAATATGAAATATTACCAACATCTTTCAGTACGCGCTGAGGCCCATGAATGCGTACAACACTTTGCTTTCTATTTCAATAATTTTAGTATTTGATTTAAGTTATTTATATTTTATTTACCCCTTATTTTCTGTTTTTGGAAGAATTAAGTAAATTATATTTTGTTTACGTATGCGTAACTTATTCATACAGCAAAAACAACGAGTACACCCAAGATAACATATCATTATTGTTATATTGCGTACTCTATGGGCTAGCTACACAGAACAGCGTTCAGTATTCATGAGTGTATTTTAATTTATTTATTGTTACGTACATTATTGTTTATTATAACAATGCAGTAGGTCTAAAAAATATATCTAAGCAATTTTAATGTTAGGACTTTAATTTAAACTTGTATTCAACAAACCTACTACTATCATGAAAAGTATAAAAGTGGCAAATTCAGATAATTCTTATCTATGAGTATTATTACTGTACCATTTTGTAACATTGCATAAAACAACTAAACGGCATCGGTTACCGGCAAAATCAGTAACAAAATTTCGGCATTGGCAATATCTGAAAAACGGGTTAACGACCTAGCCCTAATTTAAATAGTAGATAAATAATCAATATACAAAACTTAAAGAGTTGTATAATCTGAAATAAATAAAACAAATACTGAACTGTTAAGTTATCAATGCAATTTAGTATTTGAAAGCCTGAGTCAACCGTCTATTAAATCAATATTACAAGTCAAATTTATAAAAAAATAACATCACAGGGTAGATTGGGAGTATCATCCTGGTCAGGTATACTGAAGTTTTCCCCCCCTAAATGGTTTAACTCTAACTATGCAAATGCCAGTAGACTTATTCTATATTCAACCTCCCTTATTCCTAATACACTTGATCGGAAGTTCACTGTTCCCACCCTGCCAGTGATGTAGTACTGCACTGTTTTTCACATAGCCCAAAGAGTGAGGAGTAGTATGCATACTGCTCGATCAAAGCTATAAATTAAAAAATATGTATCACTTTACCCGACTTCTTTGGTCGCTATGCATAACATCAGGTCATTTTCCATAGTGACGTTTTATTCACTCTGTCCATAATACAAATTTATATATGTTATAGGCTCTAGGTGCATCGTCCTATAACTTATCCCCTTCGCCTATTTAGTAGAATGCAAGCCACCATCGATGAAAATTTACTGGGAAAAGCGTATCTTTATAGAGGAGACTATGGGGCTAAGAGGTGAAAGTGGTTTTATTAAAAGCTCACATAACCGGTTTTTCCTACAAACTGAGTTATCTTATTGGAGCTAAGTAGCGTTACGTCACATAACTCATGGTGTGCTGCCGGGGCTCACGTGTGTCAGGGCAGGGAGACCATACTTGGGGAGACAGGGGGCCCTATGGGAGTTGAAGGCAATACATACCTGTTTCCACCCTCTTCTTCCCCCTTAACTCTTCAATTTGTACTCTCCTGGGAGGGATTTCACCTGGAAGGATTGTTTAAGTGACAAGCCGTGTGGTAGAAACCTAAGGTGGTTTACCAATATGAAAAACCTACAATTAGATACCTTAAGCTTTTACGTAAATTGGCGACTCTATAATATGAGGTAATACAGAGGGGGGATATCAGACACAATTTGTGACGTTCACCTCAAAATCATTTTAAGTTTTGACTTTACAAAATGTTCGAAAGGTAAAGTGAAAATTTGTTATTATATCAATAAGGAATGATTAATTATCTTAGCTGTGCGTGATTAGTCTTTTAATCAACAGAGAGTTACATTCATGCTACATTAAAGTAATTTAAAACGCAGAGTATATAAAATAATAGTTTCAAAGATGGTTCTATATGGCTACTAAATATTGCCTCTTTACTCACATGACGAAAATAAATTTAAGGTGTTTGGATAAGTACAAATTCATGTATAGTCTGCTGGGAGAAAGATATAAATGCTCGTCAGCTATATTTTCGTGTAAACTATTTAGTAAAAACTGAACACGATTATTCAAGTGATGACAGTATACTTGTACTTCATGTGGAGCCAGAAACACTGTGGTCTATAAGAAAGAGCAAAACTGGGGTACATAAGAAACTTTTATAAATGAAGTTTAATATTAATGTTGATAAAATTCTATCTATACTAATTAATGTTTGAACATAAAGTGTTACAAAGGTGTTGTATAAGCACCTAAATAAGTGAAAATAGTGTTACATAGCCTAGATTTAGAAATCAGATCATAAGATAGTAAATTATTTGCGATAACCACTAAAAATAAATGATATAAAAATATTACATTATTTGTTATTATTATAAATTAGAGTAGTCGGGAATCAAACTTTCAAAAATCAGTTATCCAGAGATTTGATTCCCCATTAAGGGAATTTTCTGTGGTATTAAGCGTAAGCATATATACTAATGCTGGGGCAGAAAGCTTTCACTTTTAAATTAATTTCTTAATATGAAAACCAAATATAAATATTCGTTAATACAATGGGCACATTATATAAGATAAAATAGTAAGTAAGGAAAATAAAGAAATGGTTTATGCAAAAAATACTTTATTGTTTTAGCAGCAATAGAGATATGCACAGAAATTATAAAATACATTTAAGTATATTATACTGAATGTATTTACTATTGTCACTGTATCTAATTACACCTATAAAGTATTAAATCATAAGTGTTTCGATTTAATACACTTCAACAAACTTTGAACATTTAAACAATCATATAATAGTAAATACACTTGACAGATTTAAGAATGCAGCACTAGTACATTGTATTCATGAAAATTAAGATTACTATCATCAAATTCATGTGGATAGTTATTCAAGATTTCTGTTTCAAGATCATCATAACATATTTATTTATACATTTAGTTTATAAAACAAAGAAATTATTCGTAGAATAGTAAATAATGATCGTTTAGTTCT
>CABFOV010002872.1:52863-75640 GCA_902141375.1 Timema poppense | reverse complement strand
CAAGACATCTTGTGAATGTGAGGAATGCCAGGCCTCCACCGTGGTTCGGATTCCACGTTAATCTGTAGGTCCTCCATTTCATTTCACAATCATCCTACCATCACACATTAGCGTAAGTTCGTATAACCCGAACGGGTAGTAAGACGCGGTGCTAATAATAATAATAATAACTTGTGGTAAACATCAAACTCAAGGACCTCCCTAACTTATAATCAAACTTTATGGATTTTTTCCTTGAGTCTAATGAGCTAGGGCTACTAAGCCTACAAATGCTAATTTAATTTATTATGTTTCTACTCAATATTGTGGATTTAAAGTGGTACTATTAATAATTATTTTTTGTTAAATTGTAAATTCTACTATAACTTTACAACACCGCATTTGTTTTTATATTAATGGAGGTGAAGAGAGGGGTGTGCATCCAAATTTTTTTTTAGGATCCTGTAGCCGTTATTTTACAGTTTAAGCTACTTTCCTTTATTCTGTTCCCTGGTGGTAAATGGTGGGCCACAGGACCAGAAAGTATTCAACTATGTATTTTCTTCCCTGTTCACTTAAAAAATTTTAATTAAAATAAAAATGTTAACTTTTATTATAACTATAACTATCTCGTTTAGGTAAAGCATTCGGCATTATTGTCATTAGAATGGTTATATTAGACAGGTTTAATTCAAAGTGGACGTTTATCAGCTTACTGAACATTTGTTTGGCCTCTTCCTCTTAATTTATGTCACTAAGATTGAGTGTGCTAGTAAATATGTGTCCTTGGAACGAGAACAAAGGAGACATCGATTCCAGCCAACCTCAGATTTAAACTTCATATCTCATTATGTTACCCAAGGTGTAGGGGACGAAAGAAAAGGTAAGTCTTTTTGCCGTTTATATATTAAAACATTTTTTTCTCGTTAAAGTAAATCAAACATTTCTACACTAGAAACATTAGATTTGATTTTTTTCGCACAGTAACTTCTAAAGTTCTTGAATTTCTGTCATGGATATCCTGACATTTAGCTAGGACTTTTCTATTAATTAAAAATCATTTAATGACACTATGCTCATGACAGATATTCAAGGACTGTTGATATTACCATATGTATAAAATTAAACTATGTGACTACTGAGGCACTATTTGATTTATTCTGACCAAAAAGTGTTGTTTTCTTCTAAAAACTGCAAAAACAATTTTTTTTAGGGTCCCTAGCATTACAAACTTCCCCCAGCTCGTTGGGCAAGCAATATAAACTTAAAGCTCCACTAGTCTGGTTCACCTGTTACGGGAATATCAGGATTTGAATCCCGATGGGGCTTACTGAGAGTTATTTTCCTATAACTTTCTCGGAAAATATAACCTATTTAAGGTTTTCCTAATTTACATGCAAAATATTATATAAATGAGCCAATTAGAAGAAATATGGGCATGTGTGCGCCAACCTTTAATTGTAATATTCACCAGATATTGATCCTACTACCCGCCCAGTCCTTCAAAATGTAATGACAATATTTGAGGTACCTGTTTATGTTGCCACATGGTCTAAGGCGCTACTATCGCAGTAGACTAGACTGCCCATAACGTGCAGATCGAGGTTCGAAACTCGGTCGCGTGTGCTGAAGGTAGTTTTTACAAAATTATTTTCCAAGCTCTCTCGACGCAAATTCATGTACATTTCTTATAAATATAACCTTCTTCATTCCTAAATACCAGTAGCGTACTTAGTACATAATAGTACAACTCGGACAGGTAGTAAGAAGCGGGGATAAGAAAATACTCGTATATATTATCTTTGTTTGGGATGATAGTGATTAAAGTAGTATTTAGAGAAAATGTAAAAACATTTGCGTTTAGGAAGAGTGGGAAACTATCCAGTGAAAAATACATCCTTAGTAAACACGTCTGGGACTATAACCCTGACCTCTTCAGCACCGCATCTTTCTACCCGTTAGGGTTAAATGCTTGGATACATATTATGCTAATAGTTTTAGATGTATTTATAGGAAATGTACCCGTATCTACATGTAGGTAGAGTGGAAAGCTATATTATAATAACAACCTTCGGTGCACCCGACCGAGATTTGAACCTCAATCTCCCTGTCATAGGAAGTTTAGTTTGCTGTGGAGTAGCGCCTTAGACAATGAGGCCACCGAAGTGGATTGCCAAGCTATTGTATAGCGTAACTAATACTAGTCGAGGACGTGATAGTAGCTGGGGACTCATGTTGTAACGGGGGTAAATGTGTCCTAATAATCCGGGTTGACTTGATTGTGGATGGAACATATGTTCGAAGAATTTTGAGTCATCTTTCATGTTTTTTCATATTGTGTTTTATTATTTAAGAATAAAAATAAAATAATTTTTCTTATAGATTTTGTTTTTATTTTTTTAAATTTCAATTTACCTAGATTTATTTTTGTAGCTGGAGTTAAGATAACCGGGAGCTCCAACTGTAGCTGGAGTACAAAGTAAAGTTGTTAATAGTAGCCAGGGCTACTATAAGGTTAAATACAGCAATACCTCTGCACTTTAACCACACGCAGCCACCAAAATTTTTTCCATGGTATCCTACTACCCATCAGGGATATACACATTTTAAATTCTTTTGTGAGGTAGGGACAAAAAATTTAATATTCAAAGACAATCTATATAAATTTGCGCGGGAGGAGAGTTGAAAGTTATTTTGAAGTATCAACCTTTAAAAACACAACACACAATTTTAAACTCAAACTCACCCATCACCCGTAAACATAACAATACGAGCTTTACGTCTGGCCCACCCGACCATTGGTGTGGATAGTAATTAACTGGGATAGTGTGTAGGCGTGTGGCATATTAAACTGAGATATGCAGTATATAGTTCGGTCGCCTGTGTATGAAGACTTTTAGCAGTTCTGTGTGAACATAACGTTGCCCAGAGTAAGATACCTTTAAGGTTGTCTATATGTCTGTCGTACCCACAATGAGATGGTGTGATGATCGTGATTATGAAAGTGTGAAACCAATAGATATCGTAAGCCTAACTTGGTGATAATATAAACAGTTGTCCTTTCATGCAAAATAACTTTTATACCACCAGGATTTGTACCCGGGCCCTTTAGATCAGCTGACCACTATACGAAGGGGCCTGTCACAATATCTGCTTAACGATGTCTCATTTAGTTGGCTGTAGTTTTTTTCTCGCCCTCAACCTCCGGTATTTCCGAGTCTATCGCGTCTAACCCAAACCAGTCAGTCGCGTCCATTAGAAGTAACGTTAATCACGAAAAATCTGTCCTGTTTGAGTGTTACTGGCCATGAAATTAATCCGCCAGCTGTTTTATTACACATGGCGGGACGATTGTCGCGCCGACAAATCAAATGGTTCGGAGCCAATCAGAAATGTTTTGTCATATTAAAATTGCTCTCTGGTGTAATAACGTCGGTTAGTGTAATTAAAAATAATGAAAGGCAAGAGTAAAAAAAATGGTGCTGTAAAAAAATGAATTAGCTATGAATATTAATAGATACATATAAAGCGAGGTCTTTATGATATTCTATGAATATTAATAGATACATATAAAGTGAGGTCTTTATGATTTTCATGCTTGATTTTTTTTATTAGAGTTAATAAGTACTAAATTGACAGCAATGGAGGGTTGAGTTATATACGGATAGAATATCCCAATAAAAATAGATCACATGAATCTGCTAAAAACCGATAAGACTTTTAATTACGTACATAATATGAGCAGTGACCGATTTATTGGTCTAGTGGTCAGCTGATCTAAAGGGTCCGGGTTTAGATACCGTTGGTACAATAGGTATTTTTTTATTTTTCCCGAAAGGGGAACTGTTTTTATGGTCATTATGGTCTGGTTAATTAGCCTTATGTTAGGTTAAGATTTCCACTCACTCCACGTATTCATAATCCCAACCTCTTTGGTATACCCTGGGAAACAATCTGTTCCCACAGAGCGGCTAAAAATCAACATACACGGCTACCTATACTAGATATTGTATCTTTCAAGGTCAAATATGCCATTCGGTTAAAAAAAACGGTGGTGTGGGGAATAGTAACGTAAAATGACCGTCCTTTCCTTTCCTTTTATAAGTGAGACCTGGTGGTCTAGGGGCAAGGTGTCAGACTTCTGTGCTGGGGGTCCTGGGTTCAGTATTTGGTCCCGGCACAGATTTATCTGATTGCCAAACACTTTCTTCACCTCTGACAAGACGTGTTATTAATCACAACTTGTGAATGTGTGGAATGCCAGGCCTCCACCGTGGTTCGGATCCCACGTTAATCTGTAGGTCCTCCATTACATCTCACAATCACCCTACCATTACACATTAGCGTAATTGCGTATAACCCGAGTGGGTAGTAAGACGCGGTGCTAATAATAATACTTTATTTTTATTTAAGCACCCGTTAGGGTTACACGCTTATGTACTAATTATGCGAATGGTTTTAGGTATTAGGAAGGTTATATTTAGAGGAAGTGTACCCACATGTGCGTGGAGGTAAAGTAGGAAACAAATTATGAAAAATCAACCTCAGTACACCCAACCGAGATTCGAACCTTGATCTCTTCGTCATCGGCAGTCTAGTCGACTGCGAGAGTAGCGCCCTAGACCCTTCGTTCACCGAAGAGGGTTTATCAATTACTTCTCTTCCCCGTGGTATAATGAACCGGTCATTGAACCTGGCTACAAACCTAGGGGTCCTGGGTTCGACTCCCGGCTGGTACCTTGGGTATTTATCTCTTAAGCGGAATTATACCAACGGTCACCAGCGTCTGGTTGATTAGACTTAAGCTAGGTGTAAGTCTCCTACTGACTCATAACTCCATTTTTATTATCTTCACATAATCTTACGCAAAAAAAACACAACTAAACTATTCTTTGTAATTGTACACACACAGGTTTTAAATATTATATAGGATCCTATAATGCTGGGATCACGATCAATTTTACGTTAACTTAAAGTTAACTTAACGTAACTTAACGTAAAGGATCTCCTCGTGTGTTTAAATGGAAGTGATCACGATGCACTTATCTTAACGTGGACTTGCAGCTAACTTAACGTAAGAGATGTCCTGGGAGGTATTTTACTTAAAGTGAACGTTACTTGAAGGGTATCACGTTATATAACTAGCCAATCACTGTGCGAGTGACGTCAACAGGGCTATTTAGGTCAGACTTTGAAACGATATAATTAAACTAAAATAGGAAAGTGAAATTTATCAAAAATGTTGAATAATAGATATTTATTATATATTGAAAACTGTAGACATTCACCGAACATTATTTTACAAATAGTACAAATCACAGATAATACTCGAGAATGCAAATGTTTGGCTCGAGTTGTTACGTTAAGTTACGTGAATCGTGATCACACATCTGTTTCTTAAGTTAAGTTAAATTTAAGTGAACGTTACGTTAAATTGATCGTGATCTTGGCTTAAGTCCTGCTCATGGGAATGTAGTCAAAGGTGTAAGTCTCGTCTTGTCTGGTTTTCCGGTGACTGAGATATCAAAGTTAAAGTCTGAGTCTGTTGCCCTAAGGTCTTCATTATTCTCAAACATTTTCTCATTTTTCCTCTTTGCCATTGGAAACACATTTCTTTAACTTTGCAGGTGGAGCCGTTAAGAGGCTTAGCTAGGGTTCATAGAGATGGGAGCCCCAGGTTCAAAGTCTTGGCTGAAATTAGGCCTAATAAAATTGTTTTCCTCATATTTTTTCCTACAGTCCTTTGATAAAAATGCGGGTTGATTTTTTATACAGAATACCTTACCTATCTATACTTCATTAGTATAAATACGTGGATACCCCGAATGGGTAGTAAGACACGAATTACAAACAAAAAATATAAAATTTATTGAAACCGAATATACTTTTGTGTAGATTCATTTGTCCAGTAGATGTAAAGGTATTGGTTTAAAACTATGTTATTGTGACCAAATTTATTCCAATTACTTTATGAAATGTTAAATTGTGCTCGTAATATGCGAATGTTTATTGCCAATCAACAACAGTTAGTTACATAAAATGTTAATTATAGAAAACAATCACAAATAAATCACAAAATTATTGTGATAGTGGGGTGGCACTCATTTGTATAGTGTGTTTCATTTACATGTGCTACTGTTATTGACACAGAGTTGAGTTTCAAACATCAATAATTAACAATATGTTGTTTTTAATTTGTGTTCTAGTCCTTGAGCAATAAGCTTGATAACCGCTTCGGTGAACAAATAGTCTAAGACACAACGTTCACAGTAGAATAGACTACTGATGATGGGGAGATCAAGGTTATAATCTCGTGCTGATGTATTGAGGGTGTTTTTTCCAATAATGTTTTTCACTTTCCCTCCCCGCAAATGCTGGTACAGTCCCTATAGATATAACCTTCTTATCTAAAAGAATTAGCGTGATTAGTAAATAAGAGTATAACCCGAATGTATAGTAAGACTTGGTTTTACAAATCAAAATGCTTGGTATATTTGTTTAAATAAATTAAAATAATTTTCATCTAAGACGATATGGCAGGATTGTAAGATATTTATTTTAATTATGTCTGTATATATTTTAACTTTAAGCTAAAAATTCCAAATGCCTATCAAAAGACTAAATTTATTAAATGTGTATTAAAACACACATCTTGAATATTACTAACCTGTATTTGTTGCTTTTGTATATTTTTAAATGATTACTAATCGTAATGTTTTATAATTAACCTGTATTAAGTTACAAAAAAATTTTCAAAATATATTTAAGAACATGTCGAGCAGAAATAAACTGTATCCTTGACTGAAGCACTAAAATGTGATTGCCAGCTTTGGAGTGAGAAATGCGTGTCCGAACTATGATTACAAATTACAGAACTAATTATATAATAATAGCGTATTCCCGTCTGCTGACTTATTTCTACCCTCTCGTTCAGTCATGTTATCAGTTTATCAAGCTGTAACTATAGAACTATTATGTAACTATTGAGTAGTTGTACCCAATAAATAGTAAACTATAAATCATTGGTGTATTTATGATCAGCCATACATCTAGGCTACATCCGCGTGGTAATATCTACGGAAGAGCCAATGAAAGAATAGGTAAATTTAAAAAATAGCACAAGGCAAGAACCATCAATAAAAATCTATTATAAAGCGCTTTCAGGTGTAACCCTCGGTAGTCTGAGGGTAAAGTGCTGGAATCAGGGCTCTGTGTTTGTGGGTTCAAACCCAGCTGAAGTTGATGGATTTTTATTGAGAGATAAAGATCCGTGGCACAACTTCCTTTGGGAGGAAAGTAAAGCCGTCTGTCCCAAATCGATTGTGACATGTAGAATGATCTTGAAAGATATATGAAAATACCTTTCCGGCAAAATTAATAGTCTTTTTCATGCTCACTCAGATAATTTAATTGTGGAAAATAAATATGAATCACCACACTTTCTGAACTCCCTTAGTACGTGGTATTTCTACCAGATGGTGCAGGCAACAGTAACCAGCTGAAGAGCTCGATGTATGTCAACTACATTTGGATATAAATAACATAAAATCAACCATAGGATTTTTGACATAGGTATAAGACAAGAGTTCTCTCTAACCAACATCATGAGATGCTAATAAGAATCTAAGGTGAGCTCGATTAATATTCTAATGTAATTTATAACCTTCACAAAACATACTAAAAAACTCAATTTATAGTATTAATACCTTGTGGTAATGTTATCCGTGTACTATTATTTTCTTGAAATGTTTTATTTTGTATATGTCATGATAAAAAAATTACGATTCATTGTGGTTCTTTATTAGGATTCCCAGGTGTATTTCGCTGCAGAAAGCTATCAAAAGTTGGAAGTACGTAATTTTAAATCTAGTTCATAAAACACACCTCCACCTTTCCTTTCATAAAACTACCAGGGCCTCATAAAAAGTTATAAACTCCACGTAATAAAGGTTTCACAAACTTTTTTACCTCAGCTAACGAAGTTCCTTATTAGAGACAACTCTGCCATCTTTTGAAGCGTCGACACACTAAACTACTTCGTTCAGGTCAGGTTAGAGTCTATATCGTAAGCTGTATTCAAAAGAGAAGTATTGATAGCATTAGTTAAACAGTATCGACAGATTAGACAGAAAATTTAATCTGAAATTAGTATTTTATGGTTTTTTTATACATACGAAAATAATTAAATAGTTTTTTCCTCAATATATTTAGGATCTCTGTAATTATCAAGATTTAATAAATAACATATTTGTATAATAATTGGATTTTTACTATACCTTACAAAATGTAATTATCTAGATCATTTCCAAATTAAGTAAAAATAACATTCAATCAGGCTATCAGAGTCGGGGGCATAAACTTATTACATTACTAAGACGGCTATATGAATAAAACCGAATAATAATATCAATCTGATAACGGGGTGTAGCTACTAATTTGATTAAAAGTATCGAGTATAATAATATTGGTATCGAAAGCTAGGTATCGATACTTTATCCACACCCCTGGTCATAATGAGAAGCTGTTGTATTTTAGCTACATTTTAATAGTCAGTTTTATCATTTGAATTTACTACCACAATTATGGGTGGTGGGACAGTTCAAAGAGTTAAATTCCTATTGCATTTGGTTGCCTTGATAGGATGGATGGGGTTTGAATCCCAGCAGAGACCACCAGAGATTGTTCTCAAAATACAGCTTTAACTATGGTCTGTACATTCTCTATTCATGCCAATACAGGTGCATGATATTAAATTTACCTTTAAAATTCTATTTCGTCATTATTAAATCTTATTTTCAGTGAAATAATAACATTATAATAGTAATAATTCTTTTAGTGTATTGAAAGATATATGTTTTTAATCTTGAGTTCTTTCTATTATCATATGAACATATTTACCAAACGATTAATTTTAATTTATATTTTAACTTTTTGTCATCTTTAAGTATAATTTTGTTTATTTTACCGTCGACCAATTTATTTTTTATTAATAAAATGAGTTTGTTTATCTGTCTGTCATGACGCTGATTAATATCTACAGCACACGGAGGTTAGAAATTTTAAAATTGGGAGCCCCTTGTACAAATATGTGCCCCTCAAGGATGGCATTTTTAATGTTTCACTAGATTTTTTAAAGTTTATTAAAAAACTAGATTAGAAGAAATATAATGAAGACTTTTTCTCTGCCCGTTTAAAGCAATGAATATCATTGCCACCCGCCTCCATGGCTAACGCGCTAGTTTTGTGTTGAACTAGACTGCTGAGGACTGGGGGATTGAGGTTAGAATTTCAGCCGGGTGAACTTTGGGTGTTTTCCCTCAAAATATTTCCATACTCCTTCCAGGTAAATGAGGGCTCACTTCCTCTAAATTTAGCCTTCATAATTTATAACCCATTAATGTAATTAGTACTTATACGTATAGCCTGAACGTATAGTAAATTACGGTGCTAAAAAAATAGCGTACCCTAGGGTAGTCACTCAATTCATTGCGTTGCTACCCCGGGCAACAACCTTAGCAGCCAGTTTTCATACATCCGATATTGGTATAAATACTTATTTAAATACAAATTGAATAGACCCACCGTGGATGAACTAAAATTCCTTAAAATGTATTTAACCTAAGTATTGATAACCTTGGGCTACAGTTTATTTTTCATGAGAACACCCTTATCTAATAGCACCAATATTTGAAAAGCAGATCACATGACGTGACTTATGAATATGTGAAAGTAGATCTAGTAGCTTTTATAACTGTCATTTAACGGGCGTCGTAGGAATATATAGTTATAGCTTATTTATTTGTGATTTACCATTTTTCTATAAATAAATATGGTTATATCCTTATGAATTCCTTTCATATGTCCTTTTCCTAGCTATCTATATGTATGGTAAAACCACGTTATTGACATTTTTTGAGGATATACTGGTACCTAATAGGACCATTGATGATGATGATTATTATTATTATTTAGACAATATGGGAACGTATTGGACCATCCATTGGAGTCTGTAATGATAAAAAGTTTAATAACTCTTGTTATAACTTTGTGTTAATACCAGATTCAGCTAAGGAAGATGAGGGAAGATTGAATTAAGTGCACCCGCATGTACTGTACGTGGAGAGAAATAATAATTGACTGGAAGAAAACCGCCTCTCCCGTTTCAAATATCGCCTTCTTGGTATCCAGTAACCCAATCTATTTCAAAAAGACGTCTTAGACCAAGTGATCACTGATTTGGGCCACGCGATTATTAAGCCATACATTAAGTTCACAATTACGTCCTCAAACTGGTTTTGTCTGAGGCCTCAACTTTTACAATTAATCTGAAACACTTGTCAATTTGCTCGTTAAATATTAATAAATATGCATATAACCTGAACAGGTACTAGTACGCTGTGCTATATAAAAACCAATCATAATACATACCTAAATTGCTTTAGCCAATCTCCAAGTCAAAGTATGACTAGACCTCAAGATACGTCGACCTTGCTTCTGCTGCTCGGAACATCCTGCCATCTAGGGGATGAAAATTCAACTGTGATGTTTTGCTTCCATAGTTACTGGTTAACCAAGCCATAGCTAGATGAGGTTGTGGTTAATCTTTCACACCATATCACCATAGGTGATAAAATGTTCTCACTGCATATAAGTTTGGGGTCGTCGATTCTTTTTATTTAATCGATGATAAATTGTTATAAAAATAATATGAAATACTGAGTGTATAAATAATTAAGACAGTTCTTCACATAGTTTACTAATCTCTTATTAAAATATTTAAAAAAAATTGATTTTTTAATATGTAAAGTTCAGATTTTATTTATCTAAGCTAATTATAATAAATTTCCGATAAATTGTAAATGATATAAACTAATTTTTATAAAATGAATTTGTTAATTTGGTGGCTAAGAGGTCTAAGGTTTGAATTGCACAAGGTCATTGTTAACGTGGAGGNATTTGGTGGCTAAGAGGTCTAAGGTTTGAATTGCACAAGGTCATTGTTAACGTGGAGGTCAAGGTTTGAATCACGTCTGAATACCAGTTGGTTTGGTTTTCCAATAAGATTTAACAATAAGTTTCTTCATCTCCTCTCCAGTGCTAGTGTGAGTACAATTCATTAAAAAAAAGCCTTCATTCAAATAACATAAGCTACGATGTTAATTATAATTTTTATTAAAACGTGCATATAATAAAACCAAATTGAAATAAACATAAATACAGAATCATAAATACTTTAAAATACGTAAATTTCAAATTTTAAAAAATTTTCCATCATTGAACAAACCTAAAATCAATATTTCTTTGAAAAACCAGTCTATAATATTATTTAAAACGTAAAACATTCCCCAAATATAATTTTACACAAAATTGTGAAAGCAATTTTTAAAATATTCAAATTTTAAAAAATGAGTCATCAATAAGCTATTTCCTTTCAAAACTATTCATAATGTTAACTCTTCCAAAATACACAATTCAAACAAAATATTTAAAACTATTTTATAAAAATTCAAAATTTAAAAAATAAATTGTTTACAAACCATTCATAATTTAAAAGCTAGGAACAAAATTCCTATTTAGGATTTAGGCATGATCCTACAATAACTACATATTAAGTTTGATCATAATACATCAAACCATTTCGGTACAATCACACTCACACACTCACACACACACACACACACACACACACATACACACAAACACACACACACACACAGGGACGTACAGAACTTTAAAACTCAAACTTTTAGGTTTGTAATCACATAAAAGGTCAATCTTTAATATTATAAATAATACATACATTTGCACGATTACAATACTTTCCTATATGCTAAAATAAAAATTGACAGATATAGGCAACTTTCAATTTATACAACACATAAACACGGCTACAAATATTTATTCAAGAGAAAATTTCGGACCCATAAAGTATTGTTTGGATATTAATGAGAATAAATAAGTTAACATATACCGGTAGTCAAAGTGTTTATTAGGGAACAGTAAAAGTAAGTATGGTTACGGAACGTTAGAATAGGCTAAGTTATGTTTTGCTAAATTTTTAATTTAGGCAAATATTTGTTAGGTTAAGTTATTTTAAGCTGCATTAGGTTAAGTTTCATCTTCTTAAGCTTCGTTATTTATACCTATGTTTATGAAAATACTGTTGGTTTGATATGTATTTGTGTTTAGATTATTCCAGCGCCAAAGTTAAAGCTTTGTCAATTTTCATAAATGTGCTAGCCCTGTTTCAAATATTAGGCTACTGACCACAAAAATGATTTGGGAATAGCTATGTGTTCACAATTACTCATCGTGTTTTATTTCTTAAACGTTTTTACCCACCTCAAACATAATTTCATATATTTTATTGTTATCTAGGTTAATTTAAATAACACAAGTTAAACTTAGAGGATTTTATCAACATTGTTAGATAATTTATTTTTATAATTATCTATAGCATTTTAAAATGAATGAGAATACATTAATAATTTTTGTAACGTCATGGATTATTTACAATTAATAATTTGTTATTGAAAACTATAGGAACTAAGGGAGGACTTACCTTAATATCAGTTTAGTCAAAATTATTTATGCATTTAATAGTTTTTTGTCAACTTATTAATACAGTTACTATCTTTGCTGTAGTTGGTGCAAATGTAATATTTTTATTTAGCTTGGAACCTATTTTATAACATATCAGATTGGCCTATGATAAGAGTAGCTAAATATTTAATTTTTTTTCATAAGATTTTTAAACGTTTTTACCGTCCTTGTACAAGTAAGATAAGCATAAGAAAAAATAAATTGTACTAGACGATAGCACAAACTTTCTCATATTGTGTATTATAGCTTAGAAGAACGTGTTCAAAAAATAGGTTTACAATAAACTAACTACTCTTAAAAAAAGTATTTGTAAAAATAAATCCATAATCTGATTAAACACAATACACACGATTTACACACTAATTTAAACCAGGTCTCTCAATTATTTTTAACACATCTATAATTTTCGAAAATGAGTTATTTGTAAAACATTCTTAGATATTTAAAAAATTTAAAAATAGAGAAGTATTCTTATTTATCATGAAAAACTATTACTAGATAAGCATTTTTAACTCAATTTTCAAAGTTAATTCCCCAAATATTTCAAATTTTCTACTAAAGATTAAATAAACCCTTCGTCAGTAATATACTCTTAATAAAGTGTATTCTCAAAAACCGGTATACAGTTTAATCTGTCTTTCTGGTCATGGATCTGAAACAGTTTGATGGATTTGAATTTATTTTACCCTATGTCTCAATTTAAAGATAGTTTACTGATGAGGGAGTCCTTAAAGTTCCACATTTTTTTAAAAGGGCCCTAACAATTTTTTAAAGGTGGATATCTATGGAGTTCCTGCCAAATATCAGTTTATTTTTGTTTTTTAGGCAAAAATCTGTTGAACGGTAGTTTACTGAAGGCTGTTTTTCTAAAATTCAAGATACCTAAAAAAATGAAACATAATAAATGAAAGAGCTCAAAGATGATAGAACAAATATATAACACTACTTTTCGATGTTGTTTAAAATTGAAATTTGGCAAGTACGCAACTATTCTTGTTAAAAGATAATCAAATAAATCTTAAATTATCAATATTGGAACGTGGTAACTGAAACAGGGTGGGAAGATGGGATATTAGATTTAAATATTTACAAAAGTATCATAAACTCTTCTTTTTGGCATGGAATAAAATTTAAATTTGCAAAGTTTGTAAAAGTACCTCCACCCGAATAATTATAAAAGCTGGAAATTTTGTAATTGGAAGTGACATATTGTAAAAAACACTTCCCGATATTGTAGAAAGCTTTAATTTTGTATAGCCAAACGATAAAATTATAGATTTAAACACATACATAAACTAAAGATTATCTTAAAGGGGATCCATTAGCGTCACGATAACAAAGCTAATAATCGAAATATAGTGTCTATCTAGTACCGATATAGTCATTAAAATAAACAAATTATGGCGAAAAAGTTCGGTGAACTGTACATATATTTGGAAACCATGGCACTTATTATTACATATGTTTCTGTAACATAGTATATCATTAATTTATGCTTTTTAGGGAACAGTAATGCTCTTATTTCAAACAAATTTCTGTATCAATATCTTATAGTATATTTATCTTATTTCTTGATTGTGATAAGGTAAAAATTTTGTTTATATTGGATTGTGTTATTTTGAGCACTCAAATTATGATTAAGTTAACATTTGGTTTTCAATATTTAATATATTTTAACTTATTAATTACATTGATTGATTTGTGTTTGCCATAGTTAGCTCAGGCTTGTACAACGAGGAACTTACAAAACGTGGACAGCCCTATGTTAAAAGTTCTAGTTTGAAAGTTTGGTTGTTGCTTAACCGTGTGAAGAACGGATAAAACAGTTAGTGAGCAATAAGAGAAAGTTTGTACGTTTGGCTAGTACCATTTATTTTTGTTCGGACGCACATAAAACGTAAAGATTAATCATAACCTCGAGGTAGGGGAATTTCACTATTACAATACTTTCTTTTAATAGAGAAAGAAAACATAAGATTGCTATATTATACAACTATATCCAAAGCGAACACTGTACCAAGCATAATCAGAACCAATTATTTGATTATATATTAACTTTGGTATTCTTTAAAATATTTTATCTTCTTTTTAGTCATAGCGTTTTACTACTTTCTCTACGCTTATATTATTTACGCAAGTGGGATAAGGATGAGGAAGATTGAATTTTGAGTTAATTTTTACATGAGAGAAGCTATTTGAAAATAAAAAAAATCTTATCCCAACTGATTAATAACTAAGCCCAAAAATCTACATCCTTGGAGAACTGGAAAATACGAGACTGATGCCTTAGCGAGAAATATTCAACGGTAGTTTAGTAAATTACAAGATGCTGTAACACCATGGAATCAATAGCCCCGCTTTGGCCGTTGATTGAAACACTACGGATTAATTCCCTGATATAATAATGCTGTGATGATGTTATGTTGTCTATAGCTGCGTGGTCGAGCGTCTATCATCACTGTGCGGAAAAGATACCGTTTAACCAGCTTGTCTATAGCTCCATGGTCGAGCACTAATTAGAACGGTATAATTAATAAATGTAAGAAAGAGAACTGTTGATGGCTGTTTATCCACACACAGTTTATTTAAATGACATCTGTTAATTACTTATACATACTCCAATTAAATGTTTTGTAACAATGCACACTTGTGGTATTAATGTAAGTTATTTTATACTGTGTTAGACTGAGACTGACTTAGTTGTGCGTGTCTTTTGCGTGGACGTTTGGCTTCTGGATGCCTGGCTGATACGCACAAACGGTTTATATATGACATACCCCTTGCATCTTTCTCCCTTCGTCAACAGTGTAAAAACTAACTAATAGAAAGAGTCATGGCAACAGGTTTTGTGAAGGCTAGCTTCTTATTGGTATAGGGAATTGGCGTATTTGCCAAATACCGCGGAGTTGTTCCTTTAACAGGAAATAGCGCAGTTGTTCTTTTAACAGGAAATATTGTATACAAAATATATTTTGGTGGTGAAATCCTTTTCCCATTATTTCTGAGAAGCGCGTGTTTCTTCATGGGTGAATCTTAAAAGGATATTCTACATATATTACTTTAAAGAAAAATTACCTTCCTCCATGACTTTTTACATAATTTAGAGTAATTCAAACCAATATCATTATAACGTCTTAGAACATTTGACCAATAAAGTAGATAATAATATGTAGAGTTGTTATAACAGATAGATATTATTACACATATTTTGTTACAAGATAAGATCAGGGTATAATTGGGGTTTATTATGTGATATAACTTTCCGTTAATTTTTTCATCTGATTCGTACCTTAACCCAACTCTTACATCAATCCAAACCAAGAGACGTAGTTAATTAAGACGATATTATCTTACTGCAATTAATATTTAGTTGATTTGTGACTATTATTTTTAGAGTTTTAAATCTGATATGAAATAAATTTATCATTTTTTAAAATTATAATAAATCGGAATCCTAATCTGAATATTGTTTATTTTTTACTTTCACTGACTTCTCTCTTTTGAATTATGTAATCATGTTTTCCCTGGAAAATACTCTTCAAATAACTAATTTTCAAATATGTTAGGGTACCCCCTTGGACTGGCTTCTAAACCCTTTTGTCACTATAATACCCCTAAATAATCTCTCTAATACTACATCCCTGAAGAGGTTTTGAACCTTAATTCTGTCACAAGAACCACCTATCAGCCTTCAGCGTCTCCCCAATGCTGTCGAGGACCGTGCACTACAGTCCATCCGAAACCTGGATTCACTCCAGGTTTCTTATCTGGGCCGAGACCGGAAATTAAGAGACAAAGTCTGGACACAATGGGTCCTGTTTTGTACGTGCGAGAGGGACAGAGAAGAGAATACCCATTACACCCCTCTCTGGAGGATAACCCTCACCCCGTACGTCTAGTCATCACTCGTTACAACTTGAAAGTAATGAGCATTCACATCAACGCTGTCCGTTGGGTTCACACCCCACCTCGTCCCATTTTACAGACAGTGATGTATTAGTTGACCTCCTCCCACCCTTTGTTTTTTCCTCACGCCTTTATTTACGTCTACGAAATGAAGTGTTGACGTTTAAGGGAGAGCTTAGTAGCTGCTAGATGCTTGACAAGGTTTTACATTACATTTATTATCATTATTATGGATATCATTTTTGTTTTAAAAGTATCTAAAAGCAATATATCATGTAAATTTGACTTCACTTATTTAGACTTAATTTTTATCCAAAAAACTTATTTAAGTTCTTAGCTTGAAATTAAATATCAAGAGTAAAATTTCTTGAACAAACTAGTTTTAATATTATTTGTGAAAATAGGAATTCACCTTTTACAGTAATATATAAGTGGTTAGAGGACTGAATGTTGTTTTTGTTCTTGAGCCGCTAATTTGTTTTTTCCTAAGTTGATATGATCAGTTGTTCCAGAAAGTGATCATCAAATATTAAAAATAATTATGTAGATATTTTATTTTAGTGCAGTTATTAATATTATTATCATGATTGTTATTATTACTATTATTATCATTATTATTACTATTATTATTATTATTATTATTAGATTATCTTTATTTACAATTATATGTGAACTCTTTTAATCCCGAATTTGGTTTTACCCCCAAAAATAAATAGTATTTTAATATTAAATACTTATAAATACTATGAAATTAACTTTTTGCCCTAACACATTGCTTAGTTTGTTTGATTAAATAAATATGTTAAGTTATAAAAGAAATATGTGTTAGTTTATATTTTTATAATTTGTATTCTTGATGTATTTTCTAAATAAGTAATATTTAAAAGATATTGCTGACTGCTGTTAAGTGATATAATGAAAAAGGATATAATCAAAATATAAAATCCTAACTATTTGTTGCTGTAGTAAGAATGGTAATGGTAGTAAATTTCATAGTTTATTTCTAAACGAATACAAAGTGTTTAGTAATTTATATATACATGTATGTTTTAAACTTATCAATAATGCCTGCTCAAATTTTGACACAATAAAGCTCCATAATAATATATAATATGATTGGTTAAAAAATACAAAATTATATATTAAAATTTACAAGAAATACTTAGGAAATATATTATAATATTAACAAATATATAATATCGATTTCACTAGAGACTAGTAAGAAAATAGATTTAGAAGTGAACGCTGAAAAGACTATTTATATGATCACACAAAAAACAGGTTGAGGATGATAATTTTGAGATTAATGTGAACAAAATAACATTTCACATGGTTAATGAGTTTAAATATCTAGGAATAATCAACACTAACGACATTAGAATGGAAATTGATATAATAATACAGTCGGGAAACGCATAATACTGCTTAGTCAAAGAGTTGTTGAAATCTTCCCTGCTTTCAAGGAATGTAAAACTCAAAATATACAAAACAATTCTACCAGTTGCTTTCTTTGGGTGTGAAACGCGATCTCTTACCTTACATGTTGAAAAAAATTTCAGTGTTTTGAAAACAAAGTGTTTAGGAAGATAGATGGTTAAATAAGTAACTAGGATACTGAGGAGTGGAGGAGGTTTGATAATGTTAAATTACATGGTCTGCACTTATCACAAGACATTGCTAGGATAGTCAAGTCTCATATATTATTATGGGCAGAACATTCAGCATGATTGGGAGAATACAAAATCCACTTCAGGTTATTTATTGTTAAACCCTTTGAGAATATACCATTGGGAAGACCTAGAGGCAGATAGGAAAATAGTATTAGAAAGGACCTGAAAGATATAGGGTGAGATGAGGGGTAATGGATAGAACTAACGCAAGATAAAGATATGTGGCGTACTTTTGTAAGTATGGCAAAAACTTTAAAGATATTGATACCATAGATCAAACGTATTCAATCTGTGTACCCCCAGGGTAGGCTAAGACATCTTAAGGGGTGGGGGTACGTAAAATTTATTTTATGTATAAATGCCTGTTTTAAAACTGAATGTTCATTATTTTGGGTGTATCCTATTCTATTTATTTTAGATGCAATATATATAATATGTACAATTTCATTATACACCAACAACTTTTAAGGTACAAAATTGAAGGGACATTGTATAGAGAGAAACATAAACATAAAGGGTTGAATACCGCTGTCATAGAGTAAGTAAGTATAATATCGATGGTCACATGGTCTATGGTAGAGGTGGTGTACATATTTTTCAATGTAACCATGGGTGTGGCTAATGGGAGCTTAAATTCTCCATTCTATGTAAATATTGGGAAACTAATTTGCACAATCAAACATTTAAACCAACATACACCTTTTAAATAAGTCAATTCAAAAAGTGCATATATGCCAATTTTATGACTACTAAGCTACCTACAATCATCTCAGATACAATTATGGTTGAGAACTGTTCATATTAAAAATTTCAGACAATTTAATGCATTATTTGACAATTATTTTGTCCGATAATAGAGATGAAATGAAGTGTTGGGGAAAGAAAGGGGGGTATTTTATGGCTTTGTTACCTCAATGACTCACATGAAAGCGGAATGCTTCTAATGATATGCAGTAACCATAAAGAAACTAGCACAAATCGTCAAGAAAAAGATTATTTTACTTTGAGAGCTGGCAAGCTCAAATTCACCACACTTTTATGGCCAATTCGCTACTTCTGGCGATTGAAGATAGGGTAGTCCACCCCGGGTTTCACGTATTTAATAACAAATATTTGCACTGATGCAATTTTTTTAAAGTTTTTACATTTTAAAAATATCTCTTTATTTAATATTATTTATTTTATTAGCGTATAATATGTCTGACATCAAAAGGTAAATGTACCATTAAATATAAGATGAAGAATTTAATCTCAAAATAATTATTTTTCTGCTCCTACAGGATATGATTAGACAGTCACTTAATAATAAATGTCAGACTAGACCTACGTAACAATTTAGTGGAATCTCCCCTAATATATCATCTCAATAATGAATTTATCTTTATAAAGGCGAATTAAATTTACTTGACAAAATAAAATAAGCTCTTACATTTGAATTCCTTATCAAAACGGAATTTCTTAATAACTGGCACAGATAGGTGCCTTTCTAGGCATAAAAATCTTCGAGTATGGGAGGATAATATAAAATGTTAATCTTTATTATTTACTTGACAATAAACATATTAGGAATCTCATTACCATGCACCCAGCAAGTAAAAGGTCAATATTTTTGAGTTCATTGATGGAATGTTTACTTTTGATATTCATAAAAACCTTATTTTTCATGTATTATTATGTTTTAATGCGAATTGAATATATTCTTTTGTTTGAAATTCCTATATGTTAGATATTTAATAGTAATAGTATTTTTTTCATCATGTCTGACTAACCGTTAGGTTATAAACATTATGTACTAATTACGCTACTGTGCTAAGAAGTATAAAGGTCGAATATAGTGTAAGTGTACCAGTATTTGCGTAAAGGGAGAGTGGTACAATTGTATAGGAGTAACTACTTTAAATACGTCCAGCTGGAATTCCAATCGCGGTATTCCCGTAATCGACGGTCCAGTTTATTGCTTGAGCGACGCCTTAAAAGATTTGATCACCAACACGGGTATTATAAAAATATAAGTTTAATACTTAGGACCAACTACATTTTCTTTTATTCACATGTGTAGTTTTATTACATATACATTAGTCGTTTACAGATATAATTTTACCTACTTATTTTTATTATTTGTTTGCATAGTCTACATAAGGTTAAGTACCTTACTAGCATACACACAATACTGAAGTTTGGTTTAATTTTGTATGACACTTAAGTATATTATTACGTGTAAATAAATACACTTTTTAAAAACACATTGGTATATTATTATTTTTAATAATAACTGACATTTCTTAGATATCAGAAATAATCCACAACTAAAATGTTCCATTGTAAGTTAAAAAATATAAATAAAGACTTAGTGACTTAGCTTTTATAATTTTTTTTAGTAAAGTGAGTATAATCAATATTAATTTAATAATAAATGAAATTGTATAGTATTATAAAATTAGTTAACATTTAAATTCTTATTAAAATAATAGTAGTTGCTTATGTATATTCATTGAAACATAAAACCAGTTGTTTTGAGTTGTAGCTCCTTCAGAGCTAGTCCCTCCTTAAAGATGCCATACATGCTGAATATTCCTCTTCCCCGTCCAAGCATAATAACTGTGCAGAGGAATGCTGGGAATTCCCGCTCACTCCTATGCAAAAAAAAGGGGTGGTGGTTGGGGTAAGGGTTGAGAGTCACTTATTAAAATACCGTACATGAAAAACATATTATCGTATCAAGTTTTTTTTAAATAATATATTACTTGGAATGTTACTATAAAAGAGGTCAAAAGCGGCATAGTTTCTTTTGATATGCATTGAAGAGAAATATATAAAGAATATATGGCATTTAAGAGTTATATTGTTTCGAAGAGTCCTTTAAAATAAATGGTGATACACAATCATACATATACTTTTCACATAATTTATTATAGTTTGTAAAACCATTATTAAAAGCAATTTTTTCAGCAACTTACTCCTAAATAATTTATCTTCTAATATATATTTTAGGAATATTTTTAGCTATATTTAGATAGTTGAAATTTTTTTAAAAATCGTAGCCAAAGAACCCTTAAATGTTTTTTTTAAAGAAAACAAAACTTTAATAATTATTTAACAAGTGAAACACTCCTACAGATATCAAATTTGAACACAATAGTGGAAGTCATTTTTTTTAAAAGAAAAATCAAGTCTGCAAAAATATGTCATTAATAAACTACCTTAGTATTTCACCAAAAACAATTGTGTTATTTATCATGTAAGACCGAATATAAATTTCGAAAGAAATTGTTACAGCCATTTTAAAAAAATCTAAATTTTATCTTTAAAAACTATGTCAATTTTAAACTTATTTTAATTTTTGATCTATAATCAAAATTACGATTTCACCATGACGTGTGAACATTTAATATCAAATTTGACAAAACACATGAAATTATATTTTCCCTAGACATAGATACAAACATATATAAAGATGTACAGTACATACTTGGGAACATACTCAATATTAATTTATTTTTTTATTTTTTTAAGTTTGAGGCATTTAAATTTCGTGGTTCATCTCGAGGCTGGAACATTTTTAGTTTTACAATATATCCTTACTTAATTACTCACAGTATGTCATTAGGAACTTGAACATTCATTGCCACACTTACTAAAGTACGCCACACATCCTTATCTTGAGCTAGCTCTATCCAGTTCAACTTATCCCACTATATCTGAATATCGAGAAGGTTCTATTCAGTCCACTTCAATACCCCCTATTTATTTCATATCTATCCTTATATTATCCTCCCATCAATGTCTAGGCCTTCCCAATGGTCTCTTCCCATTGGGTTTGCCCGTCAATACCCTAAACACGGTTATAAATTCCCTGATTTATGCTACATGTACTGCCCACTGTAATTTGTGAGACTTAATTATCCTATCAATGTCTTGTGATGAGTACAGGATATATAACTCATCATCATATAACCTCATCACATCCCCAATATATTTTTTTTCCATTTTGAATCAAACAAATTCCTAAACACTTTGTTTACTAACATCCTAATTTTTTGTACATCATATAAGTTAAGAGACCACGCTTCACACTAATAGAAAACAACCAGTAAAATAACATTTATTTTGTATATTCTGAGCTTTGCATTCCTTGATGACAGGGGATATTATAATATCCAATATTGATACTTATTATTCGTTGATTAAAACACTAAAGTAATTTAAAAAAATATGAAATAGTTTTTCTATGTTCGGGAATTGCGATAGTGTAAGCCAAAGTTTACATAGGTGTTTGATTACTTTTGGCTATCCCATCACAAAGGTAAATAATATAACTGCAAAACTTACTTAAACTACCTTAATAACCATCAATTTATGTAATTTTCAGTCGCTACTTTTGATAAATTATATAAACTTCATGGCGTGAGCTTACAGGCAAGCTTTACCGACCAAGCGGTCGCTGACGTCCCCACATTTTTAAAAATTCACGTTTTTATTAATGTAATCGTTTGTTCTTCGTTTGTTCCGGATTGTTCCGCAAAACATTTTCGTTTGTACCGTTTTGATAAGTCCATAAATTATTTGTTTGCTTTGGTAATGGGGGGCAACTTCACGGTAATCCCCCCCCCCCCCCCCCC